>MJUU01060442.1:32234-42276 GCA_002080025.1 Modiolus philippinarum
GAACATTTTCATCAACTGGATTTCAAAAATATTGATTCCAATCTTGGTAAATTTCCTGAAAGTCTCAAAGACCACTTATTTTATGGAATTCTACTTAGCAACCATATATCCTAGAATTCTTTTAGTAACAAAAATGACTATCAATAGGTAGATTTAGAAAATAATGAAATATGCCTAGGGTGTATAACAACTGTTTTCTGTATCAAACAGGGAGTGCGGGGATAGCTGTCGTTTCCGACAACATCTAGTTTTTTTGTGTTTTGTTCCTTCTTTTGATAAACAATGAAAGGATATGGAGTAAATGCACACAAAACAAAGTGTTTACAAATACATAATAAACATCAAAGGGAACAACGACTTTATATATAATGAGCTTTTCTTATACCCCATAGTTCAAGACGGCCCATAGCACCAGTTCAAGCGAAATTCATTGCTTGATGTCAAGATGAATGTGGGGTCATCAACAAACGTAAAATAGACTGCCAAAGTGTTATTACGACTGCTGTAATCCATTACCCGACAAAAAGACCAAACCAGAAGACAACCGCACCATATAAAAAAACACAGGGCACTCATAAAGTCAGAATAACATTTAGTAATTTAAAAAAAAGTAATAAAATGCCAAAAAATTGAAAATATGATAGTGTATCCATATGAGAAATTCTTTAAAGAAGAACTATACCATAACTGAAATAAATATAGATATTTTACGGAAGGATATGGAGTAAATGAACATGAGACCATAGCACAAATATTAACTCATACTGCAATAATCATAATGAGCTGTATGGCTATTTCGGAAATTAATTCCTCATCAGAGCATACATTTCTCCCACGGGGAATCTTTCTAGAGACTCCACACTGCAGGAAAGACAAATTCCTTATTATGTCGATAACCTTATTATGTAGAATCTTTTGGATATAAATTCGAATCTATTCACAAACAACAGTAATCAAATTAATGATAATAAAAGATCTTTAGACATCCATTCTTAATTGTACTCTTAATGCATGAATAATTATACATGAAAGTTATATTATTTTTCCAGAATTGTCATTTAGACAACTTATAAATGTTTCTTAAATAAGGATCAAATCAAATCATTTCGAAACATGGATAAAAAAATACTTTAAACGAACAGCAAAACTCAGCACCAAAGTACTTGAATGCTGGGCTGGTGAATACTCTCGAGAACTAACAGTCCACCACCAGATGCTTCAAGACAATGGTGTAAATAACTAAACAGCGAATAAACTGAACATTTAGAAAAATCTGCAAAATACTGATTTGACAAGATGTTTTGATTACCATATTCTGTGCAAGATCTTTCAAGAACAATTAGCATTTACGAAAAATCATACCCTAACACATCCATGTAAGAACTCCTTTATTTGCGTGTAAAATCTGCGATTTTCTTAAAATTTTGATGCTTTATGAAAAAAAAAGGAAATGGGGTAAATGTCAAGGAGACAACATCCCATATCCAGGTTTAAACGACCCCAAAACAAAGTATCTAGGGGTCACCGTACGGCCTTCAACACAGTGAGGAACCTCCCACCATGTAGCAAATTAACAATGAAGGGAGTAAGCCCTAAATAGGTCATATTTGCACTCAATCAATTTAAGAATTTATCACAGCCTTATTTTTGGTTACTGTACGGGCTACACAGAAATATTACGCTTGACATATATTAAAAATATTGCAACGACGTCGAAGAATTTAAGAAACGAGTTCCACAGATTCGGATCATTTTCAGCACATAAGCATAACAATAAACAAAATGAACAAACCCGTTACTATTCATATTCTTCCAGTTTTAGTTGTACAACAGGGTCTATTCTTAAATATCTACAGCGTTTTAATTTCTCTACTTCTTCTGCACTTAAAAGTTTAACCGTCTTAGCTGTAGGCTTAAATCCTATTTTAATTTCTTCTGTAGTCTCTGCAATTCTTTCCTTCCGTTCTTTTTTCTTTTCAGCTACAGTCTGTGCTTTCTTGGGAATACTTGAAGCTCTGAAGGGATCAGGTTTATTCATATTTTTAAAATAAGTCGTTTTCTTTTCTGGATCAGTTCTTTTCTTGAACAGTCTCCTTTCTATGCTATTCACAGAGTCACAAATAACTAAATTTTGCTTATGAGCCGTTTTTACTAAGTCTCCAAAAATCTTGCCACTATTTAATTCTGTGTTTGTTTTAGAATAACATACTTGTAGTTTTTGTAATCCTGGTTTGGCAGGTGTTAAAAACTGACTGGCTTTTGAGAATATTTTACTTTGTCCATGCAGAAATGATTTGGACCTCTCGAGACGTGAATCATATTGCGAACATTTTTGTGTGCTGGAGTGTAATTTCCTCTTGAATGAATCATTGGAAGAATGTTGGTCATCGTCTCCTGTATTTATACACACATTACGTTTAACAGGGGAAGACTTGCATCTTCCGATTTTGTTGCGACCCGTTTTTTTCGATGACTTCATTTCTTTAACTTTCAGTACATCTTCGTGTTTGTTTGACTTTTCATCAGTTATTGTGCATGTTGTCGTCTCTTGTGTTTTTTTCCAGTGCAAAGCACTTTTTAATACTGATTTTCGGTCTTCTGATTGCAGGGTTGATGCAACAGAATTGACACTTTCGTCCACAGGTGGTCGTTTCAAACACATGTCGTCGTAAAAGTCGTAATCATTTAAATGAGTATTCCGCATAAAGGAAGCTATTTCATCAACTGTACAATTCTGCTTTGACACCGAATTGTATTCTATATCTTCTTCCATAAAACCAGAATCTGACATGGTGTCGCGTGAAATTTGAAAAGACATACCAGCTGCATATTTCAAACAAAAGTCTCTAAGAAAACAGTGTGTGCAAACCATCTACATGTATATATTATCTTTAATCATTTCCCAAATTGTAAATCAAGACTATCAGTAAATTAAGCTGTCATCATTTGATAAAAGAACGAAAAAACACTTACAAGTTACGTTAGTAACCAAACCATATACCTTTAGGATCGGTATTAATACTACTTCACAAACTAATACCTCCTTCTTAAGTTGTAAATCTAACAAACAGTCCATAAAATCATATATTTATGTCATTGTAGCTGTCATATATTACATACTCCAATCCTTATTTAAACAATTTGTGATAAGTAGATACAAAGTTAACCGATTCAACTTTGTTCTTGATGTTTCATTTGTATATCTCCATTCTAGAATTATAGAAGATATACAGAATGAACGCTACAAAAATCATTTAACAAGTGATGCCTCAAGTATATTAGCTTAATTACATTTAAGTAGACAAAAGTTAATAATCTTTTTATTGGATGTGCATTAAATTGAATTTTGGCTTTCAGCTTGTTCTTTCACAACGAAATCTCAATGAACAAATTCAATTCGGAATGCAAAATATCAATATGATTTGAAAAGCAACAGCTCGCGTTGAAATTCTCTAAGGAGTTAATTAATTCCAGGCTTAATACATATTTTCAATATTTTTAATATAGCGTTCTGTCATACATGAAAACTATCGTTTCAGTAAATTACACATGAAAAGCTGCACTAGAATTCCCAACTTGGTTTTTATCATTTAAGTGAACAACATTTTAAGATGTACATTTTGTCATTTATTGCAGTACGGAATGACATCAATAAAAAGCAATTAAAACTGTTAAGACTTTAAATGTACATGATCTCATATCAATTCAATACCGAGAATATTATGGTCTTTACTTTGCTAAAATACTTGATTATCGTGTTTTTAAAATTGCAAGCAAGTAGCAAATAAAAGCATTGTACAATACCATTTTCCATAAATTCGTCTTGTTGACACTCATTATACTTATAATTCATTTTCTATTAACCAAATGTTTACAAGCAATGACGCCCCACCCACTGGGGGCTTAACCCTTACATTGCTGAAGACAAAACACAACAACTACGATGCTTTCAAAGCTTACTCTGTCCTGTTGGGTTTCCTCATGTTTGGTGGATTTTTACATTTTGGGCAGAGTTTCGGGTTCCCGGTATAATGTTAAATATAAAGATTGCAAAAACAACGTAATTTTAAATAAATCAACCCAGCAGTAGCCGAGAAAAGTGCGACGAAAATTTTCGCTATGTTCAATAAAAGGACAAATGGCTAAGTCATGCAAACAGGAAGTTGATAAAACCGCTTACGACACATTTCCCCTTATATATAAAGTCAAATTCCAAATTCGGAATAAATCGACCAAGCAGTAGCGACAAACCTCAGACGGATGGACAAGGCCCCAAGGTATTCTAATATACAACCCACTGTAGCGAGTTGGGGTATAAGAATGTCAGTGAAAAATAATGAAACAATATATATTAAGTCTATTAAGATTTTGAGTTTTCTCCCTTAAATGCAGCCCAAAGAAAAGGTTAGTCAGCATTAAAACGGCTATAGCCGGCTAAAATACAAATCTACTGGAAAAAACCCACTTATGAATAAAAAAATACAAACTGAATTTTGTTTTGAAGACAATTAAACAACTAGAGAATGTGTCTTTAATTCAGATACGGATGCCCCACCAACAAATTTATCGCAATAGATATCATAAGTCGAGCATAAAGTTAGTTCCAGGACATTGAATTGAGAATGAATCAGGAGTAACATGTATTGTTCAATAAATATTTTTGTTGAGTAATGGACCTCAACAAAAAGATCGAACTTTAGTTAATGAAGCATTAAATATAGGCCAAGGATATAAGATTCTCTATTCATCAAAATGATTTATTTGATCAAACACCACAGTAATATATATGTACTACGAAATGGGCCTAGATGCAAGAAGTCATTAAATAGTAAATGTGAGTCAAAGTCACCAAATTGTTCAAGAATTGGATAGTTCTCATCAACGTGATTAATTAATGAAATATCATAGTGATATAAACCGTAGTTTTTGAGAAATTTACATTAAGGCAAAATTTAACAGAATGGTTTTTACTGGGTCCGTGTTGTTCATCTGTATGTGTGTCTTCATTTTTTTTGTCCCGTATTCATGTGGTAGTGTTCTCGATGTTGCCCTTGTCCATGGATTGTTCGTTCTTTTGACGGTTCGGTTCTCACTTACTTAACAAAAGTCAATCAGGTGAAAAATAAAGGTCAAAACCTCTTAATTGGTCATAATTTTGGTTGTACTCATCGAGACAATTAATTTGATGACACAAAATTGTTATTTTAACTTTTAAAAACATATATTATGTTTAATAGTTGAGAAATTGAGCTAAACGCAAAATTAGTATAATAAAATGTAGGCCAAAGAGACAAACTGCATAATAATTATGTATTACTAACAAAGATGTATCTACTGACCTACTATCATTGTCCTGTCTCTTATAGTTTCTGAAACATGGACTGAAATGCAAAATTTAATCAGAATCAACCAAGCATAAAATGCAGGTCAAGTGTCAAACCACCTAATGGACTCTACAACAGTATAAAAAAAGATTTACGTACTAACCAAATTTAATTGATGCTTCATTCATGGATGCAACACTTAACCATAGTCACTAAAGCATGAAATGTAGGTCAAAGTATCAAACTGCCTTGTGGAATCTGCAGATCTATCAAAGATTTACATACTGACCAACTTTCATAGTTGTCACACTTATAGTTTCTGAGAAATGGATCAAAACACAAACCAGAGTCATTCAAACATGAAATGTAGGTCAGAATCAAACTATCTATTGTATTCTGTAGTACTATCAAAGATCTATCGACTGGCATACCACTATTGTTCTACCTTTTACGGTATTTAAACACAAAACTTAACATGACGTATGGAAGGACGGACAAGGGGAACACTATATGTCCCTTCAACATTTTGTTGGTAAGTCATAAAAACAGATAATTAAAAACACCTACTATGTCTGAAAACTACAAACACAGGCCGTAATCGACAAGAAACACAAATGAAAGACAAAACACAAATGTATCTTGAAGTGGTGCAATCAGAAACGATTGCCATCTTCGCATTATCCTGTTTGACACGGGAAACAGTTCGTACAGATAAAGACTCCACAGATAACTTTTCTTAACATTTTGGAAATCAAGTTATCGATATTTTGTCTCTAAATACAAGGATATATGGTTGTTAGGTAGAATTATATATATTCATAAAAATCAGTGGTCTTTGAGATTTTTATGAAACTTATCAAACTTGATTCAAATATTTTTGAAATCCATTCAGTGGTAATATTTAACAATGAAGGGATATGGAGTAAATGCAAATGAGACAAAGTCTCTACAAATACATGGTAAGAATGGAACAACGCTTTTATTGTTGTTCTTCATCTTGAAGTCACCATGAGGCCTTCAACAATGAGTTTCACTCATACCTCATAGCAAATTCAAGACGGCCCCTAGCACCGGTTTGAGCGGAATTCATTGCTAATTGTCGAGCAACGCTATATCCATGCTTTTTTACCTAATGATCCATAGATGCGGGATCGTCAACAAACATAAACTTAACTGGCAAAGTGTTCTTACAATCGCTGTCATCCATTGCCCGACAAAAAGACGATAGAAGACGAGCACAACATTTAAACTACCACAGGACACTCATCAAAACTTTGCATAATAAAATCATGAGATGTGGGCACAATAAACAGGCGGTCAGAATAACAATTTTAGATTACAAAAAATTTTAAAAAGCCAAAATGTGAACGTGTGATTGTGTATTCATATGAGAGATTCTCTCAAGAACAAGTACACCATAACTGAAATGTATATGGAGCATACATATCTCTCACGGGAGAGATGTTTATGGAGCATACATCTCTCTCACGGGAGAGATTTGTTTTAATAGAAGGAAATTCCAATATACATTTGCTAGGTAGAATTCAAAAATATAAGTTGACTTCGGGACTTTCAGAAATTAAGAAAAATAGGAATCAACTATTTTGAAAATGATTATCCTAATGAAAAATAAAAAAAAAAAAACATGGTTACTAGGTAGATTTCCAAAAAAATGGTCTTTGAGACTTCAGAATATTTACTGAAAATGGTATCACATTTTGTAAATATAAGCATTCAGAATTTGTTTTTCGTAACAATTGCTAAAATATAAGATTATATGCAAATAGTTAAAAAAAATATAAGTCTTCCATATTTTTGGAAATCCACCGAAATCAGAACTGGAATCAAATTCTAAAAGGTTATTGCACATCTACAGACAATATACGACAATTTTGCAACAAAATTAAATCCCTTCATCCATAAATGTAGGTGAAGTTCGGGTCCCATGTCGCATGGGTTAAAAATACCTCTTGGGGCCCTGTTTGCATCAAGACACTGACCAAGTTCATCTAACAGACAGACGAACGGACGGGACCAAAGCAATTTGCTACTGTTCAAATACTTACAATACTTTGCATGAATCATCACTAGAGTATATATAGCTTCAACCCATCTTTGAGTTATTTGCCTCTTTTGTAAAAAAATGTTTTTGTGGGTTTTTTTCACTGATATTAAAAAAATGATATATGGTAGAGATTGAGTTAAAATAATTAAAATGTTCATCATAGTAACGTCTTCCTATATTGCAAATTTGAAGAAAATCTCATCAAAAATGGATGAAATTGGTTTAAGATCCAATAATTATTCATTTCAATTTATCTCTATCATCTTTATAGATCTTTTGGTTTATTGTCTTCAAATAACTAAATACCGAAGTTACTATGAATTTTGATACTGCATATGCGCATTTCGACAACTTATGTCTCTTCAGTGCAGATAAAATCTAAACGTTTGGAAATGTCTGATTTTACCTGCACTGAAGACACATAAGTTGTCGAAATGGCAATCTGAGTAACTTCGGTATTAAGTTATTACCTTAAACGAGATATGAGCAGCAATCAAATTTCCAAATTCTTACAAATGGGAAGAATTAATAACTATGCTACAGGAATTATTTCTGATGCTCTGATTATAAATCATAACCCTTAACACATTAACCTAAGTCTATCAATCATAAAGATATCAGTCACGTAATTATCCCCTGTAGCTACAAGAATCTCCTAGATATACCGACTGACCAAAGATGGCTGATGTAACACATGTAGTATCTCAAATATGATCCTAAACGAAAACTTTTACCAGAGTCATTGAAACATAAAATGTAGGTCAGACGGACTCAATTATCATCTGAAGTAGCAAGTTTTTTTCTCAGATATGAACCTTAACGCAAACTTTAACCCGAGGTGGGATGGACGGACGGACGGGTGAGATATAGCGTGGGACGGACGGACAGGTGAGATGCTATATCCCGTCCCCAACTCATTTGAGTGAGTTGATAATGAAACTAAGCAAAATTTTTAATTGCTTTACAGCTTTAAATAGAAAATTGTACTAATTCTGTTCGTGGCAGGAAATCTGTTCTATATGACACAAAAGGGAAGTACATTGTACAATCCCATAATAAAGTTCAATACCAAATATCAAGTGATTGAGATAAGTAGTGAAAAAAATGCATTTACAGTACAGGACCTTCAACTGAAATTCCATAACACATAGCAGTGTGAAGTGTAGTTTCAGAAAAAGGTGCTAAGAAAATGATGTTGGACAAAAGAGACTGACAGGCAGAAAAAAGAGGAATAGCCTTACAAATTAGAGGGACTTAATTTTAATATCCAAAGAATGTACACATCAATAAAAGCAGGGTGGATGACAGCAATGAACTATTGTATACATATTTTCCACGGTGGTACGAACAGACTTTGCTTCCATTCGTATGATGCTTGGTTTTGTTAAATGAATGTTAAAGAGTGTAAACTAAAACAGTTAATCACAAATTGAAGTCATTGGTCGTTTGCTTGGCATGATATATCCACTTTTACAAATGAAATTTGCATTATGGTGAGATGTTACACATAACACTATCCTTTTTCGACAGTACATTTTATATTATCTGAATGCTGCCTCCAACAGACAAAACCGGGGTACGAGTAGCTTTGGGGAATCAATAAATTCCAGCAGATTACTTATAAAACCTCTAACATTTGTAGTTGCAAAATGCAGTTCACTCTTTTTATAGCGGGGTAAAAAGTGATCATGGTGTCTATCCATCCATTCGTTCGTCCGTCTGACATATGGGTACATATAGATCTAGACCTAGACCACTTAGTGGAATCCACAGAAACTTTCACAGATTGTTCAATGCATATTGCAATTGAAGTCTAACTATTAAAAAATTGATTTGATTTGATTTTTAAAATTTTTTTTAATCATTGGGGAGTGGGTATAAGATATATATATTAGTGAGCTAAGATTTTTTCTAGTTTGTTGTTTCTGTCATATCCATGATTCACAAACTCAAAATGCGGGGAAGATATGTACAAATTATTATACTTCTAAAAATGATTGTAAACTATCTATCACCATATGGTAACTACTGTGTAAATACAGAGTCCCAACATTGAACTGAATCACAAAATAAAATCAAAGTACTGAAGTACTGTTTAGTCGGATTTACGCTTTAATTTCGAAAAAAGATAATCGTAAAATTATTTACGGGCAACAAAAGACTATATAGAAAATGATGAAGGTATAGAAGATGAAGAACAATAAAAGCGTTGTTGCATTTGGTTAATTTTACCATGTATCTGTAGGAATTTTGTCTCCTGTACATTCAATCGTTGACAATATCCATTATTTTTTCTTGAAGTGTGGAGTTCTTATAAAGGTCTCCATTGATTGAGTTGTATGCTCTTTTGTTTTCTTCAGTTAAAATTTTCAAAATTTTTCATTTTGGTTTTCATATTTTCTTTAAAAAAATCAAACTATTTTCACCATCTGTAGTTATAATGCACTCATCTCCCCATTTTATTTGCCAAGTCATCTTGCAACCAACTCGATGACTATCCTGTGGTCGTGGTCGTGTGTATTTCGAATTGTCTTTTGGCCCCTCTTTCGGGCAATGGATGACAGTGTTTTTAGAGTACTTTGCCTGATATCTTATGTCTGATCCCGCATCCATTGATGTTGACAAACATGGACGTAGCGTTGTTCGACGTCCA
>MJUU01060442.1:42324-66087 GCA_002080025.1 Modiolus philippinarum
TTAGTGTTTTCTCATTGTTGAAAGCCTCATATATTTTTGCGTCTAGCAAATGGGTATGACAAACGCACATCTCTTGGTAGTGGTTTAGTTAGTAGGCTAGTTTATTGCAAGGCTATATTTATTACCGTTGAAAGCTGCCCAGTGTCTAGTGTCGGCCCAACTGGTTGATTATAGTACATCGACAAATTTCATTGATAATACGGGGAATATAAAAGGTTTCCAATTAAACTGCAATTTTAGTGGTTAAGAAATGACGTATGTTCTGTTTTAGCTAATATAAGTCAGCATGGACATAAATAGATAATAATACGGGGAATATAATTTTTATCTAGCGATTCCATAAAAATGTGTTGGTATGTTATTGAAAATGAATAAACGAAGTAAGTCACATGTTAATGCCGTATCTTGACCATATTATGATTCCGAAGTAATAAGAGAACATCTTGCATAACTGTCGAAATTTGGCAAAAAACCGATAATTTTCACATCGCCTCTGGGTTGCATTAATAAGACTTCACATTTATGCGTATCGTATTTTTCTGTAGAAAAGAGAGAAAAAATTTCAGTGTTTACTAATGACTAAATACCGAAGTTGCTGTGAATTTGAATTCTGTATATTGCTAATTGATAATTTAAATTCTACAACTATACTCTATTCGAGCTGACATTTTTTTGGCATTTGCATTGATCACTTAAAGGCCGTATATCAATATACGTCCCATCATGATCATTTGTCAGTATCACCAATACTTTATAAATCTGAACAAAAATATGTCAAAAGACAGTGAAATGCACCGGCGGATCCAACCTACGAAAAGAGGAGATCCAATGAGGTTCCAGTCAAATTATGCACGAAATTTGAAAAAAAAAATCGAGAAAAAGGGGAGGTATCCAACTCCGAACTCATCTCTTAATCCGCCAATGAAAACATGAATAATTGTTCATCCTTTGTCTCTAAGATGGTACTTAAAACAAAAAATATGTATTGGCAATTTAATATTGTTTTCAGTATCGATAAAAGAACTATACAAGTTATCATTTTTTAACAATTCTTAATCAAATTAGCACTACGTGCAAACTACGCTTACTAAATAAGAAAGAATTTTAATGAATTATTAGAGTTATTTATTTATTTTTTTCAGAAACATTACAAAATATTTCTACAACTACTGTAATATGAGAAGTTAGTTATAATTAACTTGTCACGTGACACAATGTCAACTGCTAAAATATTCCCTCGACAATTCTATTTTAATTATGCTTAAACCTTACATTTATGTTATATTTCTTATGCAGTTTACAATAATGTTAAAGAAGAAACTGGCAATGAATTTGGCCACAAAAAATTGATTTTTGATCTCGAAGTGCATATTCATACCCGGGATGTTACGTACCGTAAATCCTCCTAAAAAGGAATAACAAGATCTTCTCATGATCTGCTCTTTTGTACTTTTTGGAGCATATCATTTTTTAAATTTTCACCATTAATTCGATTTGCAACAAATGTGTATGCTTCTTGCACTTATCTATTAACAAAAGTTAAAAATAATATTGACATATTATATGTATGACCGAAGAAAAGAAAGAAGCTTACAAACAAATAAGAAAAAGACTATAACTGTATAAAGAAAAAAATTAGCTAAGAACGCTGATAGTAAAGCACTTATTTACACTCCGTAATTAACCAGACTTAACTAATCGAACAAATTAATTATCAATCACTTATCACTAAAATTCGAACGGTTATCGATTGATCAGTTAGACTAATCGAACATTTATTGATCAAACTCCCTGAGGAGTTTGACCGATGATTTTGATTAGAAATTTGTGATCAATATCTGATTGATTAATGATTAGTTGTTCAATAACACAGCATTAACATCAGCCATCTAAATTGTTTTACTATATTTTGACTAACAAATCTACAGAACTGTTAATGATGGTGCTAAACACTGTCTCGAGTTAAAGGAAAATTTCAGTGATCACTTATCGATCACAAATTTCTAATCAAAATCATCGGTCAAACTCCTCAGAGAGTTTGATCGATAAATGTTCGGTTATTCGAACTAATCAATCGATTACTGTTCGATTTTTATTGATATGTAATCGATTATCAATTTGATCGATTAGTCAAGTCTGGAATTAAATCCATAAATTCTGACAAACTCGTTGAGTAGCCGTATGAGAAGGGAAATGGTGCAGAAACTAAGTAAACAAGTAGGAGTACACATTTTATGCCCATATAAATAGAGATTTTCAGCAGAAATAGCAGCCCATGAAAACTCAGCAAATAAAAAATCCCGGTGTTTGTGATATCCCAAGTATATATGTTGGAATTGGAATTGAAAACGATTTTTAAGAACTTAAATGAGATATTGGTATCGGCTTTTACAGAAGATGGAAATGTTGGAAACAACAGATATTTTCAAACAAAGATTTTTGAAACTGAACATGACAGTCAACGATCAAACACATACATACTAAACAATTCAAAAAGTATGTTTGATAGGTACAATTAAAAAAAATTATGGTAATTTAGCGAATGACTAAATCTAAAAATGTAAGAGGAGTTCGCGTCTCGTGCCACATGTGTCAAACCAGGGGCCTCTTGTTTGCACCCAGACCAATATCGAAAATCCAAAAAGCTTATTGTGCATCTGCAGCATACATGCAATAATTCTATAACAAAATTAAAACCCAAAACCCAAAATGTAGGAGGATTTCAAGTCGCAGGAAAGTGTGAAGGACGGACAGACTGACGAAAGGACGGACAGACAGGCAGACGAGGCAAACGACAATATCCCCGAAAGTGCGGGGAAAATATGATTGTTAACGTAGAAATCAAAATGATGTTTGATCTGTAAGGGTTTCAAGAAAGTAACCAAAATTGTAACTTCAATCTAAATTTTAATAGTCAGATTTGTCTTGCACCAAAACATTGGTAAAATACTGAGTGTATTTAAAAAAAAACAGATGTTCACATGAGAGCCTGTATCGCTCACCCGATGGCTTCTGATAAAATAAGATTTCCAAGTGGGTTTGATGATTAATCTGAGGTGATATACGGGTCGTATTGAACTTACTTTGAGGTATGAGCATTGTTCATTGTTGAAGGCCTCATGGTGACTCCCAAGATGTTCCATTGCTTGGTTTATCATGTATTTGTAGAGACTTTGTCTCATGTGCATTTACTCCATATATTCTCATTGTTAATGAAATGGTATTTAAGAAATATCAACCACATTTTCCATACGGTTCAATTTTAAATTATAATCTTCAGTTACGGCCATCTTGCATCTCTGATGGGTACTTAAATCACTTATTTTTTAATGACCATCATGTTACCATACTTTGTTAATATCAACTTGATGCATAAAACAGTTTTCAAGAATTCACAATTCACAACATTTCCCAAAGGTTCCTTTGTTAAACTATGTCCCCCTTGGCGACCATATGTGTTTGGTACAGATATGCAAAATTTGGTAGATGACCATCATGTCACCATGCCTAGTTAATATCAATTTGATGTATGAAACAGTTTTAAGAATTAACAGTTTACAACATTTTCCCATAGGATCCTATGTTAAACTATGTTCCCAGCTCTCAGCCATTTTGGATTTGAAATCACTACAAATACATAGAATTTGGTAGATGACCATTATGTTACCATGCCTAGTTAATATCAACTTGTATATTAACGAACATGAAAATCTAAGCTACATGACAAGCGTGATGATTTTAACTTCCCAATAGTGAACTTTCCCTTTCTTAGCAGCAATATACCTACCTCTCAAGCATATGGAGTGTACATTTCACAGTTGATTCGATACTACCTATCATGTAGTTTGTACAATGATTTTTTAACAGAGCAAAAACACTACATACAAAAAGCTGCTAAGTCAGGGATTTGTTCAGCCTATGTTAATTTAATCCCTCAAGAATTTATATGGCTGTCATTGAAAGCTATAACGTGTCAATGTCCCAAAGAAAGTTAGATTCACGTCTTCCTGAATTTTACTACACCGATTTTGACTTTTTCCTCGATTGTTTCACTTAAAGTGTGACGGGGGCTGTTAACAGAGCAGTTCATGCTTACCCTTCCTCACAATCTGATGTCACTCTCAGTTTTATGGGAGTTCACACTGTCAGTGATTTAGGTTTTGTGATGTCTTCTTAAAGTTTAGTTTTGCCTTCGTTAGTTATGTTTATGGTACCGATCTGTCCTTGTCCATGTTTGAATACTTTAGTGTTTTCAAAACTTTTTTCAAAATTTTACCATTGTACTGTTTGAAGGTTAGAAAAGTAACATGTAAATGGATTTTAAATGTTGTATTTTTTATTTCTGTGCATTGTACCTGTGTTCTCGTTTTGTCCAAGTCTCTGGACTTCGATTTTTGTAAATACCACTCATTTGTTCCTTCGGTATTCTACTACCGTTGCTTGATACATGAAAGTTTTTTTCAAGAATTAGCAATTTGTAACATTTTCCCATGGGCACTTTTCTTAAACTTAGATCAGCAGTGACCGCCATCTTGGATTTATGACCGGTAATAAAATCCTACATTTGTTAAATAACCATCATGCTACCATGCCTAGCTAATATCAACTTAATATATTGAACAACAAAATACCGAAGTAACTGTGAATTTAGTTTCTGCATATGCGCATTTCGACATCTTATGTCTCTTCAATGTAGATAAATAAAATTTATTGGAAATCTATAAAGCCGAAATAGGTGTAAAACCCGTCAGAGAACAAATTACCAAATAGGATCTACAAAGGAAGCCAAAATCAACCAAAGAGAGCTATGAAGGGGGACGGGATACTCCTTAGGTTTTGACAAAATTTTCTGAAATTTCGATATTGAAAGTTTTCAAATAAATTGGTTTTCTTTTCAGGCCTGCACCGAAATACTGGCTAATGAGTTGGTGAATACCCTCGGGGACTAACAGAGGCAGAGGCATTTGCCCGGTGGGAATAAACAACAAAATATCGAAGTTACTGTGAATTTAGTTTCTGCTTATGTGCATTTCGACAACTTATATCTCTTCAGTGCAGATCAAATCAAAACATTTCGAAATCCATATACAGAGAACAAATTACCTAAATGGTTTTCAAGAAGTAACAATTAAGGGGTAACCAGGAGTGACCTGATGTCACTCCAAGTTGTCATGGGAGTTGACAATATGAGTGACTAGTTCTGAATGTCGTCTTTTTTTTCCGCGTCCTTATTTTGTTCCAATTTTCGCCATGTCTATGCACTTTGATTTTTGTAATTATCGCTTCCCTTGTTCTTTCGGTATTCTACTGCCGTTGTTACATAATTTTCCCATACGATCCTATGTTACTCTTTTCCCGGTGGCGGTCATCTTGGATGAGATGCAAACCCGTTGAACATACAATGTATGTAGAAAATTGTAGTTCTTAAAAGGCTGAACACTTCTGCTATTCAGACTTAAACCCTATCTCAAATTGTTTTTGAAATTTAAGACAAACGGTATAATATTACGAAAATTTGACAAATAAAGGACAATAATAATACATGATTATTATGATTTTTTTTTCAAAATTTCCAGGTGAATAGATCTTGGTATTGTAAGAAAAGTTTAGGTTGACTGGGCGGATAATTAATGATTAATTTGATTGTAATCTTTTAACACCTAATGTTGGCACTCTCTGAAAAAGTAGATTTACCCTAGTTCAAAGATTATAGGATTGATTGATTGATTAGTTAGAGTTTAACGTCCAATGAGCAATATTTCAGCTATATCAGGACGAGAACAAGTTAATCCATTCAAAAAATTGAAAGTATCAGAAGAAAGAAATAAAGGTGGAAGNAAATTTTGAATATTTTACGGAAATGAGTGGTATTTACAAAAATCGAAGTCCAGAGACTTGGACAAAACGAGAACACAGGTACAATGCACAGAAATAAAAAATACAACATTTAAAATCCATTTACCTGTTACTTTTCTAACCTTTACTTACTCCAATATGGGTTTTTTGGATACCCTCAAAATTGGAGGGCAGGTAGTTCTTGCTCTGCTTATAATTTTTACTTCGACAGATTTTTTAGTTATTTGCAAAAAACTGCAATATACCCCTGTGTTCTATTTTAGTAACAGCAACGATTTTGTTTTGTCTTCGTACTATTAAATTGCATACCCTAGTAATGATGATTAAGGCCAAGTTTAATTACATTTAGAACAGCAGTTTAAGAGGAGATTTTTGCAATTGTTGACGGACGGACGACGGACGCAAAGTGATGCCAAAAGCTCACACAGCCTTTTACGTCAGGTAAGCTGAAAAGGACCACTCATTTGATTCCAAATGGCTTTTCGGTTTCAGATTAGATCTTTGAATGCTTTCCCATAGGGTGAAAACTATGTGGTAGATGCAATGCAGACATCCCGGCCACATTTTTGCAAATGGGATCAACCATTGTGACCAAATATCATTGAATATGTATTCCTATAGTGTCCAATGTTAAACTAAGATCCCCGCTGGTGGTTATCTTGGATGAAGTGTCGACTTGTCGGACACATTTTTAAAGGGGACCACCAAGGACTATTGTGACCAGATTTGCTTTCAATTGATTCTTGATCTTCAGAGAAGATCTTTTAACAAATTAAGGAATATGGAGTAAATGTACATGGGACAAAATCCCTTTGGATGCTTTCCTATAGGGTCCAATGTTAAACTAATTCGCTGCTTGCTGCCATCTTGGATAAGATGATGACTTGCTGGACGCATTTTTGACTGGGGCCACCAAAGGACTATTGTTACAAAGTTGGGTTCAAATAGGCTTTGCGATTTCAGACAAGAAAATCTTGGGTCCAATGTTAAACTATGTTCCCCTATGGCTCCAATTTTGGATGCAAAGCAGACATACCGGACACATTTTTCAAAAGGACCAACTAAAAACCATTTTGAACAAATCTGGTTCCAATTGACCAAGTACTTTCACAGGAGAAGATCATATGATATGTTTCCCCATACGGTTCAATGTGAAACTATCTCACTTGCGGCTATTTTGGATGTAATGCAGACTTCCCGGACACATAGTATATAGTGGACCAACCAAGGACTATTGTGACCAAGTAGTTTCAGAGAAGAAGAGCTTTGATAAACAATGAAGGGATTTGGAGTAAATAACAAAATATCGAAATTACTGTTAATTTATTTTCTGCATATTCGACAACTTATGTCTCATCAGTGCAGATCAAACCAAAACATTTGGAAGCCCATTTACCGAAAAACTTATAAAAGCTGATGGAGGACAAATAACCAAAAGGATCTAAATAGAAAAGCCAAAATTCAGCTAAGGACATAGCTTTGCATGAGGGAGATACTCCTTTGTTTTAAACAAAATTTGGAAAATTTAGATATTGCAAGATTCAATGAAATCGGTTTTCGTGTTGGCACAGAAGTACTCACTACTGGGTTGGTGAATACCCTCGGGGACTAACAGTCCACCAGCAGTGGTATCGGCCCTGTGGTAATAAATAACAAAATACCGAAGTTATTGTTAATTTATTTTCTGCACATGCGCATTTCGACAACTTATGTCTCATCAATGCAGATCAAACCAAATCATTTAGAAGTGCATTAACCATTAAGTCAATTAAATGCACATGAGACAAAATCTCTACAAATACATGGTAGATCCAAACAAAGGAACAACGCTTTTATTGTTGTTCTTCATCTTGAATTTGTAGGGAACTTGACCATGTTAAAAAATGTAGTCATTCACATGCTGAACGCTTTTGCAATTTGAATTTGACCTCTTTCTCAAATGTATTTTTTAAATATAAGACAAAATGTATAAAATCGCCAAAAAAAATTGACCATAGAGGGCAATAACTCCTATATGGGTATTTCGATTTTTCTTCAAAATTTCCATGCAAGTATATTTTGATAAGCTGAACACTTTTGCAATCTAAAGTTAATCTCTATCCCATACTGTTTTTGAAATATATAATGAAATCACTAACAATTTGACCAATACAGGGCAATAACTCCTATATGGGTCTTTAGATTTATGTGGGTAAATCATGGCATGCTGTACATTTTTTCAATTTAAACATAACCTCTTTCTGTTGTAGTTTTCTTTATAAAAAGTAAAAATATCAAAACTTAGAAAATTATATGCAAAAAGGGAAATTACTTTAAAATGGGTCATAAGATTTTCTTTAAAATTGTAGGGTGGGTAGATCTTGTCATGCTGATCATTTTTATTCCAGTCAGATTCTTGATATCTGCAACAGTTTTTGAGTTATTTGCCAAAAACAGCAATTTACCCCCTATGTTTTATTTCTATTAACACCAGACATATTGTTTGGTCCTCGAGGTAATCGAACATAACTTTTAAAGCCAAAGCCCTGCTTATTATTCAGACCAAGTTTTTTGTTTCATTTTGCCAAATAGTTCCAGACGAGTTTTTGTTTAATTTACGCCCGACCGACGAAGGACGCAAAATGATGGCAAAAACTCACCCTGGCTTAAGCCAGATAGACTAAAAACATTTTTACATAGACAACTACATTATCTCTGAATTTTCATTCGAAAGTGTGGAGATAAAAACTTTGTCTGGTGGGTATAGAGTATTGAATGGGGAATATAGGCAGATAAAGTGTTGATTCTGTAACAGAATCTTAAAAATGTATCTTTTAAGTTTTGAAGATGTTTTGATTTTTTGAGAATCCACATTAGATTGACACCACTATTTCATAATATCGCTAGAATCCTTTTCAGTGGAGAATTTGAGAGAAGTGTTTTGTAGAACAACAAGAAGAACATTTTTTTCTATATTTGTTGCATTGGAATTTTTAATACTGTGTAGGTACCCAGTACAAGGTAGGATATCAGACTTTCATACTCTTCTTTAAACTCGATTTCAATTAACAGATCTGATCTATTGATTTTTTTTGTAAAATCTATTCCTTCGTAAGTAATGCTAAAGTGCAAGGTTGGGTTTGTTGCTCTCTATATTTTTCAGTTATGGTGTACTTGTGCGTGAGAGAATTTCTCATATGGATATACTATTGATACTTTCAAATTTTGGCAATTATTTTTGTAATTTTCGAAATGTAATCCAGACCACCTGTTTTAAGTGCCCACATCTCACTATTTTATAACGCCAAGTTTTCTTACATTCGACTTGATGAGTGCCCTGTGTTTGTCTATATGTTGTAGTTGTCCACTAGCTTAAGACACTAGTGCTTTTGTCGGGCAAAGGATGACAGTGATTGTAAGAGCACTTTGCCAGTTTAATTGATGTTTGTTGACAATCCCGCACCCATGACCAAGAAAGACATGGATGTAGCGTTGCTAGACAATTAGCAAAGAATTCCGCTTAAAACGGTGCTAGGGGCCGTCTTGAAATTACTATGAGGTATGAGCAAAGCTCATTGTTGAAGGCCACATGGTGACTTCAAGATGAAGAACAACAATAAAAGCGTTGTTCCTTTGCTTGTTTTTTACCATGTATTTGTAGAAACTTTGTCTCATGTGCATTTACTCCATATCCTTTTATTCACCATTGTTGAGTCGATGTCAATCTAAAGTTCTTTTTTCAATTAATAAATAAAAATGATGTTGACAAATGAAACAATATTGTCAGAGGCTTTGTCTGCAAAAACAACAATGTAATAGTATTTTCATGTGAAGTTGATATAGCTTAAAAGCCTAACTGCTTATTGAAGATTCTTAATCTTTTGTTGCTAACTGAGTAAAGTAGTTCTTAGATACGTTTCTAATACTACTTGAAGCTAATGTAAAGACGAATACAAAGAAATAATTCAAATTAAGAGCTACAGAGGGTGGCAAAAAGTGTTCGTCACTTGTATTTTTTCCCTCTATATTCCATATAAAACTACGTTTTTTCAAAAATTAGATTTTGAAGTCAATTCTCATCCAATTTCAATAAAAATTTCACTGATAAACTCAGGATCTTGTGAAGTTTACTTGTTTATTTCAGTGTAATTTTCTGGACTGTAGTTTCAAAGAATCCACGATTTAAAGAGTAAGTGAAATTTTGACGTCACAATTTTACTTGCATAAATAGGGAATTATGGCCCTGATTTTTACACTTCATGTTTAAATAAATGATTCTTCAAAACTGTATGTAAGAAAATTACGTCCAAATAAACAAGTAAACATCAGAAGATTCTGAGTAAATTAGTGAAATTTTCATTGAAATCGGATAAAAATTGACTTCGCAATAATTTTTGGAAAAAATGCGATTTTAGATGAAATATATAGGGAAAAAAGGTAAGTGACGAATACTTTTGGCCACCCTCTGTATATAGGTCACCTGATCCATGGCTGACAGACAGGCCAAACAATCTACGTGTTAAAGGGTCTCATTTCTAGTATGTTGATAGACTTCAATGAAATATGGCCAAATGTGTCAGAGGAAAAGATTTTTTTAATACACTTCCCATAGGGTTCTATATTTACCTATATTCCCGGCTGAGGTTATCTTGAACGCGGTAGACCATACCAACATTAAACTAATTTCTTATTGGCGGCCATCTTGGACACATTTTCTTTATAAGGGATAACCAAAGGACTATTGTGAACAAGTTTGGTTCTAATTTGCTCTGTGGCTTCTGAGGAGAAGATCTTTGAATATTTGAATTAAATTAGCATTCTTGGATATGACACTGATTGCCGGACACAATTTTCAAAGACAGCCAGGGAATGTCAGTTTGATTCCAATTGGCAAAGTAGTTTTAGAGGAGATAATGAAGTGTAGATTTGTCGGACACATTTTAGCTCACCTGACCTCAACGGCCATGTGATCTTTTGCTATCACTTTTCGTCCGTCCGTCCGTCAACGATTTCAAAAATCTTCTACTCTGAAATTATGTTCGATTAGTCGAAAGACTAAACAACATGGCCACTGTCGCTAAAAATAGAACATAGGACTAAATTATTGTTTTTGCAAGTAAGTAATAAACCGTAACAGGTATAAAAAAAATTGACAGGATAAGCTTATCAGCAGTTTTGAAGAAAATCCAAAAACCCATTTTAGAGTTATTGCCCCTTTTCCGTAAAATTTTCAGAATTTTAATATTTTTTTATTTTTTTTATTAGAAACACTATAACATATAGAAGTCAATATTACATTGCAAAAATGTTTACCATACCAAAATCTACTCACCTGGAAATTTTGAAGATAATCTAAATACCTATATAGGAGTTATTGCCCTTTATTTGTCAAATTTTCGTAATATTATACAATTTGTCTGATATTATCAACCATAGACTCACACGAGTCTGTATCGCTCACCTGGTGGCTACTGATCTAATAAAATCTTCCAACGGGGTTATATGACTAAACTGAGGTGACAACCATTAGTTAATGATAGTTAATAAATCAATCATCTGGTAGATTACTGTCATGATAATATCAATTTGATGTATGAAATGGTTTTCAAGAATGATCTATTTTCAAAATTTCCAATAGGATCCAATGTTAAACTAAGATCTGCAATGGCGGCCATCCTGGATTTATGTACTTTTGTTTAATGACCATTATTATTTCCAATCTTGTCAATATCACCATGATGTATGAAAAGATGTTCAAGAATTTGACAATTTACAAGAATTTCCTATATGGTTCTATTTTAAACTAAGATCTGCAGTGGCGACTATCTTGGACTTATGATCGCTAATGAAATCATACATTTGTTTAAAGACCATCATGTTACCATACATAGTTTATATCGACTTGATATATGAAATGATTTTCAAGAATTAGCACTTTACAACATTTTCCCACAGGGTCAAATGTTAAACTAAGATCTGCAGTGGCACTTGTTGCATTTAAGATCAAAGCTGAAATCATTCATTTATTCAATGACTATAATGAAACCATGCCCAATTAAAATCAACTTCATGTATGAGAATGGTTTTCAAATATTAACAATTTACACCATTTTTTCATAGGGTCCTATAATAAACTATGTTTCCCGGTGGTGGCCATCTTGTAAAACCTATCAGACATATGACGAAATTGTAGTTCGTGATGAGATGAACACTTTTGATATTCATGCTTGACCTCTGTCTGAAATGTTTTGAAAAAATAAGACAGAATGTATAAAATTATTAAAATTTGACCAATAAAGGGCAATAACTCCTATATCGCCACTTAGAGTTTGCTTCAAAATTTCCAGATGGGTAGATTTTGATATGTAGAATATTTTTGCAATTTAAAGTTGACCTCTATCTATGATAGTTTTTCAAATAAAAAATATAAAAAATTTCGAAATTTTGTGAAAAGGGACAATAATTCTTATATTGGATTTCAAATTTATTCAAAATTGCAGGGCGGATAGATCCTACCATCCTGATAATTTTGTCAGTGGTCAGATTTTTGATATCTGTAACGGTTTTTGAGATATTTGCAAAAAATACAATTTACCCCTATGTGCTATTTTTAGAAACAGTAATCATGCTGTTTGGTCTTTTGACTAATCGAACTCAATACCCTGATGATGATTCAGGCCGAGTTTGCTTACAATTGGTCCAGCGGTTTCAGAGGAGAAGATTTTTGAAATTGTTGACACAACGTATAAAATTACGAAAATTTTACCAACGAAGGGCAATAACTCCTATCTTGGTATTTTGATTTTCTTAAAATTATCGGATTGGTAGATCTTGATATGTTGAACATTTTTGAAATTTAAGCTGACCTCTATCTATTATAGTTTTTATAATGGAAAAAATCAAAATATGAAAATTTGGAAAATTGTATGGAAAAGGGCAATAACTCCAATACGGGTTTTTGGATATTCTTCAAAATTTCAGGGCAGGTAGATCTAGCCATGCTGATCATTTTTATTCTAACATAATTTGATATCTGTAACGGTTATTGAGTTATTCCCAAAAGACTGCAATTTACCCCTATGTTCTATTTTTAGTATCAGCGGCCATGTCGTTCGGTCTTTCAACTAATCGAACACTATTTGGAAATTGCATCCGCTGGTGAGTTTAGGCCATATGAGCTCAAAACGATTTGAGATAAAGAGATCTCATCAAAGATGGTCGTATCCTGAGAACATATTTCAACATAGGACCCTATTGGAAAAGTTGTAAATTGTTACTTCTTGGAAATCGTTTCATTCATCAGGTTGATATTAACTAGGTATTATTGCATAATGGTCATTAAACAATTGTAGGGTTTAGATCCAATTTAGCCAACACTGCTGATCTCAGTTTAACGTAGGGCCCAATAGAAAAATGTTATAAATTACTAATTCTTTTAAACCGTTTCAAATATTCAGTTGATATTAACTGGGCATTGTAACATAAAGGTCAATTTTTATGTTTTTGTAGCGACCACAGATTGAAATGGTTGCCATCGGGGAACATAGTTTAACATCGGAGCCTATGTGAAAATGCTTTGTAAACTGTAAATTCTTGAAGACGTTTCATACATTAAGTTTATATTAACTTAGCATTGTATCATGAAAATTGAAAATTATGGAAATTCCTTTCATATGTCAAATTGATAATAACTTGACATGGTAGCATGATGTTTATTCACCAAACTTTGCACGTCTGTGTGTAGCGAAGTGAATTTTCACTTGAATGTTTTAAAGTACGGGGGTAAATTCAAGGGAAGTGTCAGATAATAAACTAAATAGATATTTGTAATTCTATATTACCACAACCACGAGACAAGAAAAAAAAANAAAAAAAAAAAAAAAAAAAAAAAAAAAAAAACAAAAACAAAAAACAAAAAAAAAACAAAACAAAAAAAAAACAAAACAAAAAAAAACACACACACAAAAAAACCCCCAAAAAACAAAAAACAAAAATAAAACAAAAGAACAAAAAAAGACAAATTAACATCTATATACTCTTCCAAAACTCTCCTCTATCTCACAGACAAAGTCAGAATACACCAAACTAATACACATAAATAAAAGCTAAAATAAAAATAAATAGATAAATAGATAAATAATCAGTCCATCACAGTCAAAGAATCACAGTTCATAGCTTTTCTGTTTTTCCAAAATGTTCTACATACAATTTTCCAAGCAAAGTCTCATGCAATTGAGACTGCTAATAAATACTACATACTGTCATCAAAATAAATGTTCAACAATTTACCCAATGACCGATTTAATGATTTTTTTACTGACGGACTGTCTGACTTGTCTACTTAAGTTGATGTTAAGCTATTACTCTAAAAAATACGTTACTGTTGAAATGGACTAAACTCATATCCTCAATACTTACATTTAACTTGGATCCAGCTTATAATTTGCTGGACATTTTACTCAAAGTTCCCTGCTTTTTACATGTATATCTATATCCATATAGTATAGTATATCCACAACCACAATATAACCATAACCAGAAGTCCTCTACGAAAGGAATAAAACAGAGTCACCAGCGGGTGGAATCTGTCCTGGTGCTCAAATTATTAGTGAATTGTCCTGCATTGATAATTCTGTTAAATATATGTTATGACACTACTATTCTCCAAACTCTGGATTTTTTAGTTAGTCCATTACATCTGACTTCTCCAATGTCCAGACAGAAACTGACTACATCCTAGCTCGTGCAGACAAGCAAACACTATAATCTGTCTTTCCAGTTTCTACCTTCACATTATTGGCCAACTCTATTACTATTCAAATTACTGGTTAATAACAAATTATGTACCAAGAAAGATAACTCTAATTCAAAATTTTACATTCCTCTCCACTAAGGAGACAAAATAATTTTTTTGTCCTTTCCCACCCTTTTCAAAGCCTTGACTCTTTCTCGAATCAACGAAAACATTTGCAGAGAAAACTCCATGCGTGAACATATATACAACTATATACAAACCTAGAATCTGTTTAGGAGATCACTCCACATACTTAGACAATGTATGCCGCTATGTTTAACCTACCTGGCACATACGAAATATGGAATTTCAACTCCCGAAGTGTTAGACTGCACCTTGATAATCGTTGGTTACCCATCTTCATTCTCTGAAGCCACTGTAATGGTCTGTGGTAATTTTTTCATGACAAACTCTTTACCTTCAAAATAAATCCACAAAGACTTTACAGCCCAGAGCACTCTTTTTCTATGACAGAATACTTACTCTCAGTTTTTGAGAACTTCTTGCTCATATTAAGCAATGGATGTCTGCTGTCACTGAATTCTTGTTCAAGGTCTCACCACACTCTGTACTTACAAGCATCAGTACACAATATGAATGCGAGAGAAAAATCAGGTGCTCTTAACAATGGCTGACACAATCAATGACTTCAATTGGTCAAAACACTGCTGATGCTCACTCGTCCATATTACCTTATTTGGTAAACCTTTTTTGTAAGATCCGTAATTGAAGCTGAATATTTGGAAAAGTTTGATATAAATTTTCTGTGAATCCAATGAGTCCAATAAATGACCTTGCCTGTGTCTTTGAAGTCGATGGTTTATAATCCAAAATAGCTTGATTTTATCTTGAGTAGGTTTGATTTCTCCCATTCCAACAATATTATCAAGAAATTCCAACGTACCAAATCCAAAGCAACATTTCTTGGTCTACCTGCAATGTTTGCTTTCTGGAGAGCCATTTATATCAACATATACGTTCCAAATGCTCTTAAGATGAATTATTGTAAATTCCAATATCATCTATAAAGGAATCTGCAAACCGTCACAGTCTTATTAAAACTGTTTTCATCAAACGCACTAATGAAGCACTGGCATTAACCATACCAAAGGGCATTAGTGTAAATTGATACTGACTCATATGTGTCACAAAGGCACTTTTCTGCTTTGCATCATTATCTAAACTTAATTGCCAATAACCTTTAATGAGGTCTATCTTGCTTACATATTTAGCCTTACCTATTTTATTTAATGAACAATATATCTTGGGCATTGGACTGGAATCAAATTCTGTGATTTTATTAATTTCTCTGTAATCACAGCGATTCTAATCGACGAGTCTTTCTTTTTAAGCAATACAATTGGTGCTGCAAAAGGACTTTTCGATGGCTCTATAAGTTTCAACATTTCATCCAATTCTTGATGAACTTCCCTTCATAGGGTATTGGATAGGGTTTTCTATAGACAGGCTTATCTGTAGTTAGCTTTACCTTATGTGTTACCAAGTCTGTCCTCTTAGGCACATCAGTGAACATGTCATCAGAAAATTCACTTAAAAGGTCTACTACCTGTTTGTGCTGCTCCACTGTCAAATTAATTGATATTGTAACATCACTCACTCGTTTCTTTGCCAAGCAGTTGAGGCTTTGCTTTAAAATCTAGATCTAAATTTTCATCCTCAAATTTATCCTCAACAACATCAAAACATGCCAAATACTCTACCTCAGATTTCAAGGTCTCTTGGCGTTCATACCATGTTTATAGCATATTCACGTGATAAATCTCTCCCCCTCCTCTTACATTTACTTTATAATCTGCTATACCTACCTTATCAGTAACAACATAAGGTCCTTTCCAATGTGCTACAAGTTTATTTGCATTTGTTTGGAGAACACTAATGCTTTACTGCCTACTTCAATCTCTCTGGATCTTGCTTTTTTTGTCATAGTATTTCTTCTGTACATGTTTAGCTTTTATCTCGTTTTGATGTGCTAACTAAGACATAGTTTTCAGTCTCTCACGAGTTTCTATCAAATAACTGAGTACAGAAGACTGACAGTCTCCTGGTTCTTCCCACTCTTTTTTGAGTATAGACAACGGTCATTTCGACCATATAATCACTCTAAAGATGGAAAACCTCTAGTATCATTCAGAAAATCTCTATAAGCAAATAATACATAAACAAGATACTTTTTTCTAATCGTTTTATTTTTCAGAATAATAAATGAAATACAAAGACAGTTCACAGATCATCACATGTACAACACATATACAAATCACCAAATAAAAAGTTACATAAGGGATAATGAAAATAGATATAATTTAACAAACTTTTCCAAAAAAGAGAAGCAAAAATATATAATACTAATAATAAGGGACGTATTAACCACAGATACTTATCCCATGTCTTTAATTCTATTGATGCACAAGCTTTCAGCATATACGATTTAACACTCCATTTAATTTATCACACATCCCATTTGTCTGTGGATGGTAAACAATCGATTCAACTTTTTCAACCCTTAGTAATCTAAATACCTCAAGCTTCAATAATGACTTGTACCCTTTGTCCGAAAGTAACTCTTCATCAAACCCAACCCTGGAGAATATTTCCATCAATCAATCAACAACCGTCTTTGCATTTTGACTCCTCAGTGCAACAGCTTATGGGTATCTTGTAGCACAATCAACAATCACCAAAATATACCGATTTTTACGCTCCGTAACTGGTAAAGACCCCACAAAATCTATTGGTATGCGACGAAAGGGTACACCCGTAGGTGAAATACTCCCTTACCTGGTCAAAAGTAGTGTTGTAATATTCCATCCCTAGTCTTATTTATTCCAAGATGGCCAGATATTAGAGCAATTTCAAGTACAATAGTCCTATACTTTTGCAGCAAAACAATCTGATGTATCTCTTCTTCACTTGGAGACATATACATACCGTATAAGTGGTTATTTTCGCGGGACGCAAATTTCGCGATTTCTTTGAAAATCGATGGACTTTATTTTCGCGGTACTCAAATTTTCGCGATTGCTTATTATTAACTGTATTAAGTCTCATAAAAATAATATTTCGCGGTATTTGATTTTCGCGACTTCAAAATGGTCGCGAATAAAGCGAAAATTAAGTCCTCGCGAAAATAACCTCTTATACGGTATTCTGTAAAAAATACCTCATTTCATTATAAAACAGCTTTTTGTTAACATGGATAATCCTGAACTAGACTTCTTACCTTTTCCAATGTTGTATCTTTGCGCCATTTTTAAATTCTCTTTACTACATGTTCCTTTACATGTTGTGCAATATCACCAGATGCATTGGCATGTAACTTCCCAATAGTAGTTTTTACCTTTTCTTCCTTGTCTTTTTTCTTTTTTCGTTTTTGCTTGTGCTGTTGTCTGTACAGCCTTACATACATCATTACCAATAGTCTTACCAACTTTGTCTGTTTTTGTTTTACTGTAACATTTTAGGAACAGTATTTACATAATTACCTATTACCAAATCAGCAAATGGTATGTCAAAGCTAGTACTATACCAGTTATGTAAGGTGTAATTACATTTATCCACACTTCTCACAATTTCTAACTGCCCCATCTGCTAAACAAATATCTCTCATATTACCTGTTCTTTCCATTCCATTTACCAGACTACTGTGCACAAAAACTGTAGAACTACCTGTGTCACGTAAAACAGACTATTTTGCTTTCAACAGTTCCTTTCACTATTTCTAATCCAGGGCCATTACTGTCATCGAAATCTGCCTTTACAGCAACACCTGAAAGCTTAACAATATGCCTCTATCAACACTATTTGTTTTCATCAACAAATCATCCGTTTCGACACAGAGTCAAGTTTCCTTTCTTAATCTTACCTTCCCCTTTCTTTCAGTACAGTCCTTGTTAATGACAAATATAACATGTTTTATATCTACCGGCATTCTGAGCTGAAGATCACTACTCTTTCCTTGTTCCCTCTGTGTACCCCTGCTTTGACAAGCGCTATTACCTGATTGCGGTTTTACCTCATGACTACTCTCAGAAACAAACCTCTAAGTTTTATGAGCAACTTGAAAAGAGTCAGCAAGTTTAACAACCCCATTTTCTGATGTAGGCCTATGTTCATTTGCCCAAAGTCTCAAATCGGTATTTTGTTATTTATTACCACTGGGCCGATGCCTCTGCTGGTGGACTGTTAGTCCCCGAGGGTTTTCACCAACCCAGTAGTCAGTATTTCGATGCTGACCCGAAAACCGATTTTATTGAACCTTGCAATATCTAAATTTTACAAAATTTTGTTTAAAACTAAGGAGTATCTCCCTCATGTATAGCTCTGTCCTTAGCTGAACTTTGGCTTTTCTATTTAGATCCCTTTGGTTATTTGTTCTCTATCAGCTTTTACACGTTTTTGGTGATTGGACTTCCAAATGTTTTGGTTTTATCTGCACTGATGAGACATAAGTTGTCGAAATGCGCATATGCAGAAAATAAATTAACAGTAACTTCGGTATTTTGTTATCCTTACTACAATTAAGGAGAAATTCCTCATGCAGCATTAAATCCAACAGTTTTTCATAGCTGTTACCTATACTCTCACGTTCACACCAATGCAACAGGAATCTTTCTTATTTTGACCCGATTTCTCTGAATGTCTCGTCTTTTTCCTGAGTTACAAACCTAACTTTCTCCCTATAGGCATCTGCTAATATGCCTTAAATGACTTACCGCTAAGTAAAGGGACTATACGTACTGGCCACTCTAGCTTTGAACACTTATGCAATGTTGCTAACTTTTCAAATTTTTTCAAGGAAATGTCTAGATCTTGTCCTTCAATACATTTAGGTAGCTTACTATATTTCTTATCTCCTGTACTGTACTAGGAGGGAATGAACCAAGGACTTGTTGTGTCGCATTCTCCTTTTCTCTAATTGCAAGATCACGTATACGTAATTCATTTTCAATTGAAGAGGAGCAGATTTTTAAAAAAAATCACAGGGCACTCATCGAGTCAAAAGTAAGATTACTTGGCATAATAATTATCATGAGATGTGGACACAATAAACAGGTGGTCGGAATAAAATTTTGATTGTACAAAAATAAAACAGCCAAAATTCGAAAGAAATTCTCTCAAGCACAAGTACACCATAACTGAAATGTATGTAAAGAATACATCTCTCGCATGGGGAATTTGTTTTAAGGGCTTTACACTGCAGGAGAGACAAACTCCAGTCTAAAATAAGCAATAAAAGGATATGGAGTAATTGTACATGAAACAAAGTCTCTACAAATACATGGTAAAACAAAGCAATGGAATAACGCTTTTATTGTTGTTTTGCATCTTGAAGTCACCATGAGGCCTTCAACAATGAGCTTTACTCATACCACATAGACGGCCCCTAGAACAGGTTTGAGTGGAATTCATTGCTAATTATCGAGTAACACCACATCCATGCTCTCCATTATCCCTGAATGTGGGGTTGTCAACAAGCATAACATTAACTGGCAAAGTGTTCTTACAATCGGTGTCATCCGATTGGAATTTCATGAATCTAATGCAAAAAGATTAATTACATATTGTAGAAATATAGTAAGTTATCTAAATTTATTGAAGGACAAGATCCAGAAATTTTCTTGAAATCATTTGAAAGCTTTGCATAAATGGTCAAAGCAAGAGTTGCCAGTAGGTATACATTGTAGTCTCAAATAGAGTAACATTGGTCAAGTTGACCACAGATACCCCCACCTCGGCTTCGTGAATTTCCTAAAAAAAATGAAAACGGAATACATTGTGCACATCATAATATGTAAATAAGCTCCTGCATACGTTTCATGAACTTGTAAACGGTTGTTATAGGGGGAAGTGGATAGCAGGTGGTCATCATGCGGCTAGCACTGGGCTACAATGAAGAACTCCAAAACATGTCAAAAATCTGGAAAAAATGAAATGTTGGAAAACAAAATANGGCCATATTGGATATAGCGCGGATCTGAAAAACAACTTTTTTGCAGGGGACCATCTAAGGACTATTGTGGCCAAGTTTGGTTTCAATTGGCTCAGTAGTTTCAGAGGATAAGATCTTTGAATGTGTTTTCCCATAGGGTCCAATTTTAAAACTATGGTCCCCGCTGGTGGCCATCTTGGATATAGCGCGGATATGAAAAACAACTTTTTTGCAGGGGACCATCTAAGGACTATTATGACCAAGTTTGGTTTCAATTGGCCAAGTAGTTTCAGGGGAGAAGATCTTTGAATGTGTTTTCCCATAGGGTCCAATGTTAAAACTATGATCCCTGCTGGAGGCCATCTTGGATATAGTGCGGATCTGAAAAACAACTTTCTTGCAGGGGACCATCTAAGGACTATTGTCGCCAAGTCTGGTTTTAATTGGCCAAGTAGTTTCAGAGAAGATCTTTGAAAGTGTTTTCCCATAGGGTCCAATGTTAAAACTATGATCCCCGCTTGTGGCCATCTTGGATATCGCGCGGATCTGAAAAACAACTTTTTGCAGGGGACCATCTAAGGACTATTATGACCAAGTTTGGTTTCAATTGGCTCAGTAGTTTCAGAGGAGAAGATCTTTGAATGTGTTTTCCCATAGGGTCCAATGTTAAAACTATGATTCCCGCTGGCGGCCATCTTGGATATAGCGCGGATCTGAAAAAACAACTTTTTTGCAGTGGACCATCTAAGGACTATTGTGGCCAAGTTTGGTTTCAATTGGCCAAGTAGTTTCAGAGGAGAAGATATTTGAAAGTATTTTCCCATAGGGTCCAATGTTAAAACCATGATCCCCGCCGGTGGCCATCTTGGATATCGTGCGGATCTGAAAAACAACTTTTTTGCAGGGACCATCTAAGGACTATTGTGGCCAAGTTTGGTTTCAATTGGCCCAGTAGTTCAGAGGAGAAGATCTTTGAATGAAAAGTTTACGCCGGACGGACGACGGACAGACGACGGACGAAAAGTGATGGCAAAAGTTCACCCTGGCATTAGCCAGGTGAGCTAAAAAGGGAATTATTTGAATACAAGAAGCGTAGTGCACATATACAATACATAACATGAGGTATAGCCCCACTCGTATTATTTTACACATTAAAAAAGGAACATGGCCAAGTCCCGCCAAATAGGAAGTTAATATCATAAGGTGCCCAAAATAGGAGACGTCACATTCCCTTATATATAAAGTCAAATACCAAATTTGAAATAAATCGGCCTAGCACTGGCTGAGACAAGTGCGACGAAAATTTTCATTATGTTCAATAAAGGGAAAAATGGCTAAGTCCCACCAAACAGGAAGTTGATATCATAAGGTGACCAAAACAGGAGACGACGCATTCCCCTATATATAAAGTCAAATACCAAGTTTGAAAGAAATCGGCCCAGCAATAGCTGAGAAGTGTGACAAACTTCGGACGGACGGACGGGCAAGGGTATTCCAATATAACTTTGGCTTGGACCACTTATGCAAAGCTGCTAACTTTTCAAATGATTTGAGAAAACGTCTGGATCTTGTCCTTCAATAAATTAGGTAACTTACTATGTTTCTTATCTCCTGAACTAGGAAGCTATCTCTTTTTCTCTGATTGCAAGTTCACGGATATGTAATTCATTTTCAATTTCAGAGGAGCAGATTTTTGAAAACGTTTACAAGAGATGGACGACGGACATCGACAGACGTCGCAGGAAAGCAATAGCCCACATGGCATTATGGCCAGGTGGAGCTAAAAAGGTACCTAGAAAGTAACATTGTGGTCCCTATAGCTCTCATAAATGTACAAAAAAATTACTCAGTAGTGTTAACTTTTTGTAGTTTCGATTCCAGCTTCAAAACTAAAACTGGATTTACTGTAGCTTAGTGGGCCACGGTTAACCCCCGCCCCATCTCTTCCTGATTTTTTTGAAACATCTGTAAAAAGGAATTATTGGAAAACAAAAAGCGTAGTGTACACATATAATATGTTATAAGGTTCTGTATAAGTTGCATGAAATTCCAATCAGTGGTCTAGGAGGAGTATTGGATACCAGGTGATCACCTATTGGTTTGCATTGAGGAAAAATGACAACGTTCCAAACATGTTAAATCTGGAAAAAGGAAATTATTGGAATACAAGAAGCGTAGTGCACATCTACAATACATAAATAAGCTCCTGCATAAGTTTCACAAAATTCCACTAACTGGTTTAACAGGAGTAGTGGATACCATGGTGTCACTATGTGGTTTGTATTGAGCTAAAATGACAAAGTCCAAAACATTTTAAAAATCTGGAAAAAGGGCATTATTGGAAAATAAAATGCGTAGTGCACATCTACAATATATAATTAAGTTCCTGCGTAGGTTTCATCAAATTCCAATCGGTTGCCAAGGAGGAGAAGTGGATACCAGGTTGTCACAATATGGTTTGAATTGAGCTAAAATCTCAAAGTCCAAAACAGGTAAAAAATCTGAAAAAAGGAATCATTGGAAAACAAAAAGGGTAGAACACATCTATAATATGTAATTAAGCTCCTATACAAGTTTCATGAAATTCCAATCAGTAGTTTTGGAGAAGTGGGTACCAGCATTTGTGTACAGAAAGACGGACGGACGGAAGGACACCGTGAACACTTTATACCTCCAGCAAAGCGGGGGTATAAAAAGCTGTGATCAATATATACCCCCACGCAAATAAAATAGAAATCAAATTTTGAATTGGTTGATGCAGTGGCAATATGTAATGAACATTCTGTGAAATTTTCATTGAATTTCATCTAATGGTCTAAGATGAGTTGTTGTCACAAAGGAAAAGGAAATACTGTAAGACTGACTGACGGACGAAGAAACGGACGGACACCATAATCAATATATACCGCCCTGCTAAAGCGGCGGTATAATAAGACTGGTAATAATGATAATACTTTTGTTTTCTTTTTGAGCCCATTGGGCCTATTGTTTTCCAAAAAAAGAAAAAACCATTAACCATGCCTAGAAACCATTTATACTATCTAAAATCTGTTGACACTCCAGCTAAGCAATAAAACAAATCCCATGAAATGATGTTAGATAAAACTTTTAAATGATATTAAAATAAAACTTTTGGCCCCTTATTCTTGAATTGGTGGGCTACAAACCCAATTCCCATAAAGCTATT
>MJUU01060445.1:0-11051 GCA_002080025.1 Modiolus philippinarum
TTTAGGGTTGAGTCAAATCCGATTATGTCAAATCCGTGAAGACGTGAATGATAAGAACATTCAAATACTTTCGAGAATATTTTAGACGTAAAATTTCATATTCTGGAAAGCTATAATCAAAATTTATGAAGTTGAAATGCAGTGAAACTTGATATAACTGTCCCCTGCACTTGTTCATATTCAAAGTAAAAACTTGATTCAGTCTGACAAGATTTAAGTCTAAAAAAAGTTCAAGATGGCCCCAAGTTAGCCAGGTTTTTCACGGATTCATCTTATTGAGATTTTGATTATGTCATATTTTATCCCAACCTTACAGCATTTTTTCGAGTTAAGAACGACAAAACAATATTAGTCGCTATAACTGATAGAATAAGTGAAAAAAATACTTTTCATATCTTGAAAGAATTTCTATCCAGGGTTTTTAAATTGCATTACATCATATACTCTTTGAAACTACACGTTAGAATCCTATGCCAAAATAAACAGCACTCAAAGAGGAGGCTGAATTTTTTATGAAATGCATAATATTCTGAATTCAGTGGAGCAAATTTTTTGACAACTGTAGATTCAAAACTCACTTTTCACATTTACAAAATAAAATAGATAAATTACCAAAAACACTTTCGGTTTATTCAACTGCCCAGGGGAACTTCATTCTAAGTGGCTTTTATAAGTCATGCTGATCTACATGTACCAACTAGGTGCTCCTTTAATTTCCCGCTCAAATACTAAACGTCCAGTTCATTGGACGTGATGTCTTTTAGGATATGCATAAAAACATAATAAAAATAATTTGTTCTTCCAGTTCTATGTGTCTTGCTGTTAATTTCCGATATTTACTTTATCGGTCGTTTTGTTTTCAATTTTTATATCATTATTGTTTTGTTTTCGCTTTTTGTTGTTGTAATGGTTGTTGTTTTTTTTTGGGGGGGGGGGTTGTTATGTTTTGTTTTTTGCATTTTTTTTTGTAGACTGCTCACGTTATATACAATTCGAAATTCATAAAAGGGGCTTGAAAGATTCGTTGTTGTCTAAACAGGTTATCGCAAGACCACACGCCCCTATATGTGTGAAAGATTCGTTGTTGTCTAAACAGGTTATCGGAAGACCATACGCCCCTATATGTGTGAAAGATTCGTTTTTGTCTAAACAGGTTATCGGAAGACCATACGCCCCTATATGTGTGAAAGATTCGTTGTTGTCTAAACAGGTTATCAGAAGACCATACGCCCCTATATGCGTTAAAGATTCGTTGTTGTCTAAACAGGTTATCGGAAGACCATACGCCCCTATGTGTGTGAAAGATTTGTTGTTGTCTAAACAGGTTATCGGAAGACCATACGCCCCTATATGTGTGAAAGATTCGTTGTTGTCTAAACAGGTTATCGGATGACCATACGCCCCTATATGTGTGTGAAAGATTCGTTGTTGTCTAAACAGGTTATCGGAAGACCATACGCCCCTATATGTGTGAAAGATTCGTTGTTGTCTAAACAGGTTATCGGAAGACCATACGCTCCTATATGTGTGTAAAAGATTCGTTGTTGTCTAAACAGGTTATCGGAAGACCATACGCCCCTATATGTGTGAAAGATTCGTTGTAGTCTAAACAGATTATCGGAAGACCATACGCCCCTGTATGTGTGAAAGCTTATAGAGGAAAGAAACAAATAGTCTCTACATGAAAAGTACAGAGAGCTATGCACACAAGGTATTATCTTAAAACTGTACTACGTATAGTGATGTCATCAAAGTTAATTCAGTCAACTAAGTTGTTTCAGCTAAAAGACTCAGAAACCTGCAGGTGACAATTGGACAGGATTTCACCGACATGAACCAATGTGCATATTTTGATGGCCCTTCAACAAGTGCTGAACATATTGTTTTAAGATGCTCAATGGTGATGCTTGGAAGATATGTCAAACTCACTGTTGAAACCAGTGGTGTTGTCCTTCACATTTCCGAGGTAGAGGTCTATAAACCAGAATAACAAGGTAAAAACCCGTTAGAAAAACATTCTTGTAACATGATTCCAAATGTGTTTACCTGAATGTCTATATATTACAGGACACGTTTGATTACCGCATAATTGTCAGACAACAGTGGAAGATGTTTACCTGAATGTCTATATATTACAGGACACGTTTGATTACCCCATGGTTGTCAGACAACAGTGGAAGATGTTTTGTTTCTGCTGATTATAACAACTAGCATAATACTGAAATAACTGTTAATATATTTTCAGCATATGTGCATTTCGACAACTTATGTCTCATCAGTGCAGATCAAATTAACACATTTGGAAGTCCGTTTACCGAAAAACGTTTATAAAAATATTTTTAAAAACGCTGTTAAATACATTTAAAAAGTTTTGATCGGAGATATGAACATTTTATATTTAAATATAATGTCACTCGGAAACAGCTTATTACTAAGGGCATTTCCCATCCTCGATTTTACGGCAATGTTGTTTAAAAATTCCAGAAACTGATTAAGAATCTTTATGCAATAGGGGATATCGACAGGATATTCTGCACGTGTCCGTTAAATTAGCTTTTGGATCCAGTGACCTGAGGATTTTACACACATACTGGCCTCTCATTGATACTGTCGATGTCTACTGAAATACATGATGATTTTTTACCAAACCCATCTGGGAGTTTTGGGTTTGATTTTTGTTCTGTAGTGCGACAGTGTTTTACCAGCAGACTAGGCTCCTTGAGCTAGCCGGCAGTTTAACGGCGAGCATTCCTTGACCCATCTTTCAAAATTACGTTTTGTTACCCCATTTTCCTTTTCAAGATTGTGATCATGGAGTTAGTAGTCTACCTGTATGGATTTTATTCGTATGTTTATTATACTATAGGGAAACGGGACAGAGAAAGGGGAGGTTTGGGTACCCATAAACTGGTTCAACTCAAACCGCTGGCTTTTGCTAGTACCGGTACCAAGTCCGGCTGTCTCGAGGTCTTATCGTTGTTCATGTTTGTATTTTGTATTCTTGTGGTTTTTTTTCTTGTGCAGTTCATATTTACTTTGTGGCATGCGTCTATGTTTTTCGGCCATTGTAGGTGTTTCCTGTTATCTTTTTTATTCTAAAATGCTGACAAAAAACAAGTATTCAAAATTTATGTAAATAGTATAGGCAAAATTCAGCTTAAACATAGCAGCTATGCATTAGGAAAATAAACCTGAGTATTAAACAAAATTTTGTAAAATTTATTTTTTGAAAATTGCCATTAAATGGGTTTTCGGGTCAGCACCGAAGTACTTTCTATTGGGTTGGTTGTCCCTTCAGGCACTAATAGTCCACTAGCAGAGGCATCTGTCCAGTGGTAACAAATAACACAATATTGGGTTGGTGAATGCCCTAAGGGGCTATATATCCACCACCGGAGGCATCGGCCCAGTGTAAAAAACTAGCATAATACCGCTGTTGCTGTTAATGTTTTTATGAATATGTGCATTTCAACAAATCATGTCTCATCAGTGCAGATCAAACCATAACATTTGGAAGTCAACATACCAAATCATGTTTAAAAGCTGATAGAGAACAAATAGTCAAAAAGATCTAAAGAGGATGGCGAACAAATATTCAAAAATAATTTAGATAGTATACTAGCAGCCAAAATGCAGCCAAGGACAGAGCTATGCATGAGGGAGATACAAACGTTAAATTTGATTTATTCTGCATCAGCCCAGATTGTCTGGATAAGGTATAATAAAAAAAAACTCAGAAAGAGTATATAATAATGTTATAAGAATAGACAAATTATGTATATTCTATGAACCAAAACACATATCAAATTCATTATGTCGTTCATTTTAACCGCCTGTTCAATCTTCAACTGAAGGATTGTATTTTACCATTATTACGTCACCCCAGACGAAACTGGGATTACATGTTACGTTCTACGATTTTCTGATTATTATGCTTCTTCTTCAACAATTTTTGTCCGATTGTTTCTGTCGAGGATTAACCAAATGTTTTCAGAATACCGCTTAAGTGCACGCTAGGGGCCTTCTTGATCTCGCTTGAGGGGGTGAATATTGTTCACCTCTAGTTGAAGACCTTCAGGCGACATCAAGATGTAGACAGGAATAAAAACCCTGTCCTTGATAAACTGGATTTTTCTATGTATCGTGTGCGTTTTTGTCACATGTACATTCACTCCATATCCTTTCATTTTTCCTATTTGCGCACAGTTATTTTTGTTATTCTTCGTTTCTTTACGTAGCACTGGGATGATCATTTCTTTTAACTGTCTATGATCTTTCAATAGCAATTGTTGTTGAGTTGCAACCGGCCACTACCGCAATGGAATGGGGGTTTGGCATGCCATAAAACCGGTTTAACCCACCATTTCTTTTGAAATGGCTGTACCAAGTCTTGACAATTGCGGTCAACAATATTTCCGATGCTTTCTACTGCATTTGCCTTTTTTCTCATGGACTGCGGCTCATGACTGTTCTGTTTGGTAATTTTGTTATTACCCCCCATTTCCAACAATTTGGCACATCGATTATTTTGAAGTTGCTGAACAAAACAATTCCAAACTTGGCACAAAGTTGCAAAACCATGGGATGTTTATCCAAAAGGTAAAAAAAAATCAAAATGGCTGCCACTTCCAAGATTGCTGCCATTTTACGTAGAAAATTGAGCATTCAATATCTCGGGAACTGCTTTCGAAAATTATTGATATTTAGTATAAATGTTCAGTAATATAAGGGGAAGGAATGTATGCGGAAAAACAATTTCAACATGGTCGCCATTTCGTAGATGGCCTCAAAATATGTAAAAATTTCAACATTGTGCGATTTCATCGAAAATTCATTCCTGCGTTAATTATAAGCGCGTAAAGGAGTTGGAATCATCGAACAGGTCGTCTGGGGTGACAGCAGCTATTGCTTGCATTAAGTAATGAAGGGATGTCGAGTAAATGTACCTGAGACCAAGTCTCTACAAAATACGTGCACTAGTAGATATGTTATGATCTTGTTTGGTCATTTTGATTTTATCGCGATCTTGACAAGCTGTACACAATTTTGTTAAGACTGTGTTAGATATTTAGTCGTATTTCAAGAAAATTTCTCTTAAGGACAATCAAGACCTGGTCAATTTTATCAAGATCAAACAAGATAACTGCGTTCAAGGGCGATCAAGATGTGTTAAGTTTGTCCAGATCTAACAAGATCAAATGGAGATCTTGTTTGATCTTAACAAACTTAACTCGTCTTGATTGCCCCTGAATGCAATTAAAAAATTGATCTTATTTTATCTTAAACAATCTTAACACGTCTTGATCGTCCTTGAAATTCATTATCTTGAAAACCAAACTTACAATCTTACACTGTCTTACAAAAGTGTGTTAAGCCTTTCAAGATCTTGATAAGATCAAAATGGCCAAACAAGATCATAACATATCTGCAAGTGGTGGTAAACCAAAACAATGGAACAACGCTTTTATTGTTGTTCTTCATCCTGACGTGACCATGAGGCCTTTAACAATGAGCTCATAGTAAGTTCAAGATGGCCCCTTGCACCTGTTTGAGCGGAATTCCTTGCTAACTGTTGAGCAACGCTACATCCTTGCTCTTCATTATACATGAATGTTGGGTTGTCAACAAACATCAATTAACTGCCAAAGTATTTTTTACAATTGCTGTCATCCGTTTGCCAACAAAAAGACAAATAGAAGACATTTTTTTATTCTTTTCCCACATTTTTTGTCCGATATACTATTTTCAAATGATTTCAAACTTTGCACACAGTTGTATCACCATCTGAAGTTTGTCCAAAAGGTTACACAAATTTTCAAAAAGGCGGATATTTCCAAGATAGCCGCCAAAATAGGTGAAATTTCAACCTTGTCCGATTTCAACGAAAATTGATTTCTATGTATAATCTAAGATTAATCGTATTTGATGTCTACGGTGACATCGGCTATTGCTTGCAGTTGCAAATGTAGTTCTTGTTTTCTATGGGTTTCTTGATCTTATTCAGATGTTAGTGAAATATCGTTTGAAATTCATTCTTTTTTTAATTTATTTTTTAGGAAGCCAACCACCCGAGGAAAAAACTTTAGAAAACATCTGGAATGCCTGACTTCTCATTTGATTTTAAGATGCTGTTCTATCTTCCTTGGCTTATTTAAAAATCTTGAATTAAAAAAAAACAACTTGTCTTGCGAACTCATGAATATTTGTAAGATGTTGTGTGACAATTTTATATTCGCTGTGACTTACAAAAGCAAAGAATCAATACAAAATGCATCAAAAATGGATCAAACTAAGGAGTATCTCCCTCGTGCAAAGCATTGTTCTTAACTAATTTTGGCTTTACATTTAGATCATATAGGCTATTTGTTCTCTATCAGTTTTTAAGCAGCTTTGAGTTGATGGTCTTCCAAACGTTCAGATTTTATCTGCACTGAAGAGACATAAATTGTCTAAATGCGCATATGCAGAATTTTTTAAATCACAGTAACTTAGGCATTTATTATCGAATATGTCCACTATATGTAGACCATAAATGTAGAATATAAATGCTTTAAAAGCAGTGCATCTTTTTGTTACTTTTTATGTGTCTAAATAAATCAGTAGAAATTTTAAAAAATGCTTAGTTTTATTTTCGTCGGTGATGTTTTTGTTAATATGTACCATGAATTTCATTGATTTTTTTCTGCATTTAAAAAAATGACATGTACAAATCAGTCAACCAGGTGATGCTTCCCTCTCTTCAACAACAATCAGGGTCACGGGTCATGCAGCACTTTCCTTGTTGGCCTTGTTAAAAACCCGATTGCTCTAGTGCTGTAGTTTAATAGCTTTCTTGTCTATTGATATTTTTACCTTTTTCTGTTTCCTTGTAGTTATTTGCCATGATGTAATCAATAATAAATGTGTGTATCTCCGTTTTGGTATTTTTTATGATGTACCAGTGATAAGTGTGTTAATCTGTTAATTTTGTTATTTGCTATGATGTAATCAGTAATAAATGCGTGTATCTCTATTTTGTTATTTGCTATAATGTATTCAGTAATAAATGTGTGCATCTCTGTTTAGTTATTTGCTATGATGTATTCATTAATGAATGTGTGTATCTCTGTTTTGTTATTTGCTATGATGTATTCATTAATAAATGTGTGTATCTCTGTTTTGTTATTCGCTATGATGTATTCATTAATAAATGTGTGCATCTCTGTTTTCTTATTTGCTATAATGTATTCAGTAATTAATTTGTGTATCTTTGTTACCTTATTTGCCATGCTTTATTTAAGAAATAATTCCTGGGAGCTTCAATATTCACTGATTTACCAATGGTTGGCCCTTCATGCCGAATATTTTATCCTGAGCGACAGCGAAATAAAGGACCAACCCGTAGTAAATCAATATATATTCAAGATCAAAGGAATTATTTCTATTCTAATAGCACAAATAAGGAACTTTTGTAAATGAAGCACCCTAAGGTAAAGGCAAATAATCGCCATTACACAAATTGAGCATACTAAGAGAACTGACAATTTGTTTATAAATTTGATGATATTATTGAATCAAATATTTTGTTATGTTTACTTGAAAGCTGATTAATGGCATAAAAGTGTAAGTAGAAATACTTAATAGGAACCTTTATTTTTATTTGCAATTGCACGTTTGCGTGTAGTGAATATTGGAACAGCCTTCAATATAAAGCAATTTACCACGGGTTTGGACGCAATACAAGCGTTTAAAAGACGTCATATTTAGTCTATCAGCTAGTTCATGAAAAATATTTTTGCTGGATACCGTGGTAGACAGCATTTTTTCTACTAAATCTGTTCAGTTATACTAGATATATACTTTTTCGGATGTTATACTCTACGGAATCTGCCGAAAATAGGTACAACAAGGGGCTTTTAAGGGTACCCTACTATTAATTAAAGTATTGTACATTAAGGATCATAGTCTACCCTCATTAAGGTTTGTTGCTTTAAAATACTTTGTTGTCTGAACTAAAATGACACAAGGAAAAGGTTCACTATCATAGGAAATGGACAAGCTGACCTGCCCTTGTGTACTTGTAAGGGAAATAGCTTCGATAAATTCCAATGTTATTTTTTGTTACGCCTTGTGAACGCCTTCTTGATGGTTGATGTTTAAGATTTTAGGCAGACATATAAAAACAAATCAGTTTTCATTTCTACATTTATCCGGACAAAGATGATATCAAAATACAATTATATAATATGACAAAACGGGACATAACTCACACTCTCTATTCATGCTAACAAAAACTAAACGACCATACAACATAGTATTACATAATTAACTAACAAATAAATTCTTTAATGAAGATTAAACTTCTTCAGTCGAAAAGGGACTAGCATTTAATTGCCATTTGAATATATAAGTATTAGAATTAAATACAATGACGTGGTATATTTAAAACAACGACAGTAGAATACAATACGAACAAGGGTAGTGATCATCACAAAAATAAAAAGATATGGCAAAAATCTGGAATACAGAAAAACACGACAAAACAGGAACGCGAGGCAGTCACAAGGCTACTATAAAACTCCATTTTACGTAGAGTGAAAGAGGTGGACCCTGTCCGAATACTTTACCTTCTTTTTATGGACACGATTTTAAGGGAGTACGAGTATCAGAAATTTTGTACTCAGAATTAAGATTTTGACCTTTTAATTGGAAGAACTTTGCTAATAGAACAACATGAGCAAAAAACTTTGAAATTCCATGTAAAAATTTTTGAGATATAAGACGTTCAAATTTTGCCGGGAAACAGTTCTCTCTAAAGTTTTTCTTCAATTTCCATAAGTTGTTTATATGCCTTACAATATATGAAAATATAATTGGAAGTTTATAAAATTTCATACACTGTCTATTATATGCATTTTTAAGTAACCTACGACCAAGAAAATATTATCCATGTACAAAAAAAATAACCTACTTCAAATGGATAAAACAAGAGGATATCGAATGCTTCAGAAATTTGACACTTATACTCCCTTAAGACAGCATTACTAAAAACCATTCTGCATGTCACTGAATATAAAAAAATACCGACGTTGCATGAAATCAGTAAATTTCGTTATGCTGTACACGTGTTTCAAGGAGTAACCTCTCATTAGCAGCATTATAATCAAATAATTTGAAAAGCCATAATCCAAAAGTAGTTAAATACCAAAGATATTAAAATAGGAGGCCAAAACCAGTACCGAGGACATCTACCGAGTGTCATACACGGAATGAAGCCTCAGTATTTTTAAGTGGTTATAATTTTGATAAAAACAGTAAATTTCTATATCAGTTATTTCTTCATGGTTTTCTCCATCCGTCAAAATTCGTCAAATGATGCTCTGATACTGCTTTTTATACGACCGAAAAATTTTGCGGTCGCATAATGTTATGGCTCAGTCGTCGGCGTCTGTGGAAAGCATAACTTTGGTTCTTGTGGACGGATCGTTATCAGTTTGTATGATATTTATCGGCACATGTTTAAAAACCGTTTTGTATTTTTTACGGTTGTAAACCCCATCTGTTTTAAGAAATAGGGGCCAACAAGGGTTAAATTGGGTGTTCTCACATCTTTGACTTTAGAGTGTTAATCATTTATCGGATTTTGATGGGGTTTCTTCCAATGTATTCTTTAGAAAAATTCCAATTATATGCATGCAACGGATTTCACTAGACATAATGTATTGTTCATTGGATAAATGGGGCTCAAACGGGCGAAATCATTTTTAATGAATAAAAAATTTTTTTGTCTAATTTTGACACAGTTTTTTTGCAGTTCGATTCCTGATGAAAAATTAACATAGCACTGCACCATCAGATTTTTGATAATTTGTTTACTTTCCAAGATATTATGCCCCAACGGGACCTAAGTTGAAAACATGCGGATTACCTAAAATTTTTATATTTCACCTGATTTTAAGGAGATTTTTTCTCTAGATTCCTCTCATTGAAAGCTGTTAGAAGTATGTCAACTGATTTGGTGTAGCTCTAACCGTTTCCGGGCTATAAGGGGTCAAATGGGTCAATATTGCAATTATAAGAAATATGTAAAATCTCTATATATTTATCAGATTTTGATGGTTTTATTTTCTTTGGACTCCTCTCATTGTAAGCTTTCAGTATTATGTAAAACGGATTTGACGTAGCTCTTACCGTGTCCGATCTATAAGGTGTAAAAGGGCTAAAATTTCAATAATTGGAAATATGTGAAATCTCTATTTTTCATCAAATTTTGATGGGACTTTTTTCTTTGAGTTTTCTCATTGTAGGTCAATATATTTTGCAAAGCTCTTACGGTTTCCAAGCTATAAGGGGGTCAAAGGGGCCAAATTGCAATATTTCCAAATATGTGAAATCTTTATTTTTCATTGGATTTCAATCCGATTTCTTTTGTTCTCGACAACCCATCCATGCTCTTCAATAGAAGAGGAGTCAACATTTGCTTCTAAAGCACGTTTTCATATTGATGCTTGGTAATAAGCTCTAAGAATATGTTAATCTCAGCCTTCCTTTTGCGCCAAGGAACATTGTGTTAAGGTGAGACGTTACTAAATGAACGTCACGGTAAGAGTTACCTCCCTCCGATTGCGTTCGAACACAGCAGACGTAAAAAAAGGTGACATGGCGAGATCAGCATTTCATTCATCAGAAAGGAAATAATGGCTAATTCTGAGATAAAAAAAAAGATTCTGTCAAAATGTATAATTAGCGTTTGCGATTGCTTTTTACGTTAGATATTGTTCAAATAAATTGCAGCTACATGTACGGGAAAAGGTGAGTTTCCACCTGAAACTTCTATTTGTACATGTTAGTATTATGCAAAAACAATTACTATTTCAAAAATTAATTAGGAATCATTTCTGGTCCAATTTCGTTCCTTTACAATTTTCTTTCACAATTTTTTAGCATTACAGTATTTTTCACGGTTTTGTTTTGATGTGTTTTAATAATGACAATAAAGAAAAACTTTGCTGCAGACGGAACGGAACTCATCCCGATTTTGTTTTTACATTCAGTCGGAATATCCACCAATC
>MJUU01060446.1:0-23299 GCA_002080025.1 Modiolus philippinarum
AATAAAAATTTAATAAATTTTAAAAAATAAATAAAATAAAATGAAAAATAAATAATTAATGATATAATAAAGTAAATAAAATAGATAAAGAAATAAAAATAAAAGTTGTCATAGCAACTTAGGTTAGGGTTAGAAGTTGGGTAAAAAGGGGACAACACGAGAATATTAGAATAATATTCGAAAATAAATAATGAATGAATATAGAGTTGTCATAGCAACTTAGGTTAGAGATAAAAGGGAGATAACACGAGAATATTAAAATAATATTCGAAAATAAATAATGAATGAATATAGAGTTGTCATAGCAACTTAGGTTAGGGTTAGAGGTTGGATAAAGGAAGAATAGCATTGAATAAAAGCACAAGTAACTATTAAAAAGGGTAAAGAAAAAAAAAGATAGTTAGAGTTAGTCATGAACAAAAGACAACAAAATCAGGAAACGAATGTTAATGGAATACAACATAAATAATATATAATGCAAAATATCTAGGGCTAAAGTATGGTTTAGAGAACATGACATATAGCACACAATGACCAGGGTCAAAATAAAAGTTAAGGTTAGGGGTTAGGGTAGGCCATGAACATATACAACATATAGACACTTCTCGGTTCCGGAACGGAAACGATTTCCGGACCCGGAATCGGGAGGGAAAAAACGAAGCAGCCCTTAAATATTTAACAAAGAATGCACTATAAAAAAGTGGTCTGAAGTGCCGTGTTCTACTACTTATATCCTTGACAAACCTTCTGTTTCATTTTCAACAGTATAATGCTGAAACTTTTCAGAAACACTTTCCAAGTAATTTGAATACGTTAACCTTGAATGAAAAAAGAATCACTAATCGCGCGGCAGGCACTCCTCCACCGACAAAAACCAATAACAAAATATTTATTATTGTAACGCAGAGCGTTACAGATGTCCCCTAAACGAACACTGTTAATGTTTTCCACAAAGTTCCCTTTTAAACAGCAGCTTCTATGAGATTTCTAATGCTGAACATTCATTTCTTCACATGCAAGACAAACTTACTGTAAAATGTTTGGCAAATAAGAGCACTTCGAATTTTCCCATCTATTTTCTGTTTCCATGGTAACGGCTGCCATTTTGAAAATTATTGAAGCTAAAAATAATTTCTTCACATGCCAAACAACATTCCTTTAAAATTTCATACAAATTGGACCATTTTAAATTTTCGGTTCCATTTAGCTCAGCAGTTTCAGAGAAGATCTTTGAAACAACGGCAGTAGAATACCGAAGGAACAAGGGAAGCCATGACCACAAAAATCGAAGTCCAAGGACAATGCAAAAATGGAAACAGAGAAAAACAAAGACGAAACAATGACGTGAGACAATGCACGGAAATAAAAAGACGATATTAAGAACTGAGGCACTCATAGTGTGAACTCCCATGAAAACCGGAGGTGACATTATGTGTTCCGGAAGGGAAAGCATGTCCTGCTTCGATAGCGGTGCCCATCACACTATCAGTGAGTCAATCCAGGGTTAAGTCAAAACCGGTTATGTCAAATCTGTGAAGACGTGAAATCTAGCTGAAAATGTCCGTTTTCATTTGGGACACAGACACGTCATAGGCACGTCCTTCTCCGCTAGCGGCACCCGTCACACTATCAGTGAATCAGTCCAAGGTTGAGTCAAAATCGGTTATGTCAAATCCGTGAAGACGTAAAATCTAGGTGAAAATATCCCTTTTCATTAGGTACACAGACACGTCATATCTGATGATATCACCAATGATGTCATGGCGACGACCATAGAATTTCTGAAGGGATGAAAGTAACAAAGGCTGAAAAAATTCTGACTAAGCAGCTTTTGAGACAGTGTTTTCGCTCTATTAAAAAATCACTGTATAAACTACATGCTCGACAGTAAAGAATTAACTGTGAAATGTACACTCAATAGACTTGAGAGGTAAATATATTGCTGCTCAGGAAGGGAAAGTTCACAATTGGGAAGTTAAAATCATCACGGTTGTCATAAAGCTTAGATTTCAAACGTCCATCTTCGTCAATGTATATTAAAAGATCTAAGTACGAAGCTGAAGTAGGTGTATCACTAGTCTCCTAAATTTCAAGCTCATTGGGATAGATCCGGTGTAAATATTCCTTGAATTTTGGATTATTACAGAATGTGTATTCTCATAGGGTCCAAGGTAAAACTATGTTCTCCACTGGTGGCTCTCTCTGATACAGCTCTGACCTGAAAAACAAATTTCTTACAGGCTATTTTGGCCAAGTTTGGTCAGAAGTTTCAATGTCTTTTCCCACAGAATCCAATATTAAACCATGTTCCTAGCTGGCGGTCATCTTGGATATAGCGATGAAAATGTTCTTTGCAAGGGACCACTAAGGAGTATTGTGGCCAAGTTTCAATCCATTTGGCTCAGCAGTTTCAGTGTAGAATATCTTTGAATGAGTTTACCAAAGACCAATTTTAAAACTATGTTCCGCGCTGGCCGCCATCTTGGATATAGTTCTGACTTGAAAAACAACTTTTTGAAGGGACCAACAAATGACTATTTGGCCAAGTTTGGTTCCAACCGACTCCGTAGTATCGGAGGGGAAACTCTGTAAATGTGTTTTCCATATGATTCAATGTTAAAACTATGTTTTCCCCCTGGTGGTCATCTTGGTTGGTGTCCGAACCCGAAAAAAGATTTTTTTTTGTAGTAAACCATCAAAGAACCATTGTTGCCAAGTTTGGTTAAAATTGGCCCAGTTGTTTCAGAGGAGAAGATCTTAAAAAGAAAAGTCTACGCCGGACGCATGACGGACGGAAAGTGATGTCAAAAGCTCACCCTGGTTAAAGCCATGTAAACTTTCAAAAATCACTTAATATTTAAACACCAAATAAAAAAATATATTATTCCGGGGGATAGGGTCATGTCGCCAATTCTATATATTCGTCAATAATGGAAAAGGGGGGGGGGTAATAAAAACATCTGCAGAAATCGAATATAGGATAAGAAAATATCTTATAAGTATTGGAAGAAGAAGAAAAAGTAATAATAATAGTCAGAGGAAGAAACGTAGAATAACGACATGTCACCCCGACCAAGTCTGAGGTGCCATAATTACACAAAGTACAATTGAAAAGAGGCCTATTTTCCCTAAAGACCGTCCAAAATTCAAATTGATCTACGTACCCGAAAGTACTAGGATTGCCGCCCCCTGACTCAACATGTGAATTTTCCAGAATAGATAATTAATGGCAGGTCGCCGATGGTAAATGTGAGAGAGATTTGTTCTTTTGGTCAATTGTTACCTGTTTGAAACTTCCTATACAATGTAAGAAATGATTATCAACCGAAATCAATGAAAACGCAAGCCGCCTGTTTGAAAATTGAGGGGGTGCTCATACATTGCACAATATTTCACTGTTTCCGATTCAAATAAAACCTGTAAAATGGTTTTCAAACCCCCATTAGATATCACAAAGTTCCCCAATGCAATTTATATAGTATTTCAGTTGATTTATTTGCCCAAAGAAGAAATAATACATCGACATACCGGCTTTTCTCCGCTTCAAATCGCCGTCCCCTAAACAACCCTGTGCCGCACCCGAACGGTGAAATGGTTGAAAACGAGCTGCAAGGAATTTCAAAGTTAACGTGTTAAAGTTGTAGAAACTTTCTCTAATGGCTGGATGAAAATCACCGAGAATTGTTTTCGAAAAATATTTTTGGGGGAAATTTCACGAGATTTGTTCTCTCTCTCTAGAGAGGAAAACAGATTTTACACATCGATCAGGAAATGTGGAAACTTGGTAGATATTAACTTGATATTAACATAAAAATCACAAACTTTGAAGAGGACCATATAAAGGACTATTTCATTCAAATTAAATCAAAACTGTTGGAGCGGTTTCACAGGTATTTGAATGCATTTCCCATAGGGTCCAATGTTAAACGATGATCTAGGCTGACAGTCATCTTGAGATATATGTGATCGAGAAAAATTAATCAGTTTGACCTTCATTGATTTTCATGATAGATGTCCTCAACCATAAAATTCAACACCTTTTGTAATTTTGTTCAAAAGATCTGTAATTGATTACAAAAACAGGATAACAGTAAACACCTACAATGGCCGAAAACTACAATCACATGCCATAATTCACCCACGAACTGCACTAGAAAAACAATAATGAATACAAGAGACATACATAAAAACGATAGAAACTCGGGATAGCCGGACTTGATACCGGCACTAGCCAAAGCAAGTGGTAGGGGTAACCAGGTTTTTGGGTACCCAAACGGCTTGGTAATGTAAATGGCCTGGTAATGTAAGCTGTTTTGCCAGTCAAACAAATAAAAACAAAGATGGTAGAACTTGCCCAGCTACACAGTTTTAAATGAAACATATTAAGACATCTGTAGCATATCGAGAGGTGCAGCAAAAAAACAAAACTAAAACTTCAGCTTAAATCCTTCAGTCAATGTTAAGTAAATACAGCGTAAAACTCTTGGTATTTTTGTCAACAAATCCTTGTTTTACACGTGAATAATCAATCTAATCGTATTCGAACGCTAGTGTTTCTGATGATCCGTATAGGTATATGATTAATAGTTACTTATACGAGACCTTATTAAAGATAAGGGATATCTTCCACGAGTGTGAAAAATTTCGTCTCTTCCCGAGTGAAACGACCGTAAAAGATGAAAAATTTCTCACGCAAGTGGAAGATATCCCGATCTTTGATTTTGATAGAATATAAAAGCTATTTATTCCGTTAAATACAACGATCAAAAAGGAGGAAAGCAAAATCTGCCATTCATTGTGGAGTTTTCTTTTGTGACGTCAAATCGGGGAGTTAATTTTGGTAACATTTGTGACGTCGAACAAATCGCAACGTTGGATTGGACGTTTACTCTTGTTAGACAGTTTCACGCAACATTGTCTTCTTAGGAATGTCTTACACGGAAAACAGCCATTACCGAAAGAATAACGTATCACCTTCCGAAATTCATAATTTGCAAAAGAATGGGGTTCAAACTTGGAACCAAATTAAAAATATATATATTATTGTCGTTGTTTAGTTATATCTAAATGAAATAAAGTTCTGTCTACAGTTGTGTTTTATTATTACATTTCAAAAATTGAAAGTTATACTTACCAATCTTTGTCAAATGAATACATTAACTATATTTTTAACAAACTGACCAACAACTCGATTGAGTTGTCAGAAACTAAACAAAAGAATTCATTCATATATTTCCCTCCTCTTTTGTCAAATTAATTAACAATAATTAAATAATTAGATGGCACACTCGTCACATTTTTTAATTTGTGTCAGATTTCGGAACTTCTCTGGTTTTCTCCAGTTCAATTGCTTGAAGAATTTTGCACACGGACCTCCACTTTAATTTTATCATTGTCTTCTATAGGTCAAATTCAGAAACCTGACAAATTCTCATTAAATTCTTGATATAACTTCCTACCTTTTAGACAAAAAACAGTCTTAATGTTAAATTAATGGAAAATCCAGAGAAATCCATCTCCTGTCACATTTTTAATGTCGTGTATCTCGGTTAAAAGCACACGGACTCATATATTTCTCTTTATAATTAGGTCTACAATCCTTTGTAAATTAAAACATGTTTCAAGAAATCCTTACCCCCGAGGGAACCCCGGGGTATAAAAATAGGACCTAGTATCTCCGGCTTGCGGGGTATGACACCTCTTAAACGGGGCTGACCCCGAGGGAACCCCGGGATATAGAAAAGGACCCATCCCGTGATTGTGCTGGATGAATAAATACACAACCCATCTTTCGGATGGGATGTAAACTCAGGTCCACTTGTTGGAAGAAATGCCACGCTTCCTGCACGTTAAAGAACCCTTGTAGCAGCTCTTTTTGGGTGGTCCGTAGGTGATCCGCTACAAGGCTAAATTCCCCACCCCTTTCGATTTACCCCTTCTTTTCCAGTGGCAGTCAGAATTTCCCGTCCCATGACCCTTTCCATACCCCAAAGTGATTATATATTAACAAACTTTTTCTCGTCTTGATATAGCTGAAATATTGCTCAGTAGACGTTAAACAATATTCAATCAATCAATCAAGAAATCCTTGAACTAAACAACGTCAGGAGTGAGCCTCCTTAAGTTATTTTGAATACTTTCAAACCATTCTAAGACACTTTCAGAAACAAACGTGTTTTATTAATAGCCTTACTGATTGCTTTCTCTTTTCAAAGCAAGTAACGTTTAATAATTTGTTTCCAATAAATTTTTAAAAAGCAAACCTTTTCCGATTCACCAAAATTGTAATGTTGACTTTCCTGATTGAAAAAAATTGAATCAGTTATAAGAAAAGATAAGGCGGTTCATGCAATAACATGAATAATGCACTTTGTAATTTAAGACCTGGCAAAGTACAAAGATGGTTACATCACCGATATTCTATTCCCATACATTGTAACATTCTTTCCATATAACATAACTGGACATGATCGCATGATCTCTTGCGGAAATAACAGGACAACGAAATTGCAGTAGTTCGGTTCTTCAGAGAGCCATTTCAATAACTTAGGTCTTTTCAGTGCATATCAAATCAAATCATTTAGAAGACCTGATATAATCTAGAAGATAACAAATAGTTAATGGTTCTGTTATGTTATTTAAGTATTCAGCTGTCTACGAAAAAATAAAAAAATCTGGCCAAACAAGATAACAATCAACAATCTGTCCAAAATAAGTTAATGCGCCAGCATATCTACACAAATAATACAACGGCGCTAGGTAATGGACTAAGAAGGACAAACGAGAAGATCCCAACATTATATTTTACACCACCACAAAAGAAAAAGTGAGGAAGACCACGCATCGTCTGAAGGAGAAACAGCTAAGGGGACTTTGAAGACCTGAAATACACACCATATGGGAACGACACCGGATATTGGTATTACCGAAGCGGACGACTGATATTACTTTAGCATGAGTGAACGTGAAAAATCGCACTTTTATTATAGTTGTTCTTAATATTTGTGACCAGAAATATGTGTGATGATCGACAGGATAAAATTAGAGTTCATAATAGTCGAATAAACATACAATAAAGCAAGTAAATAACAATTAGAGATTAAAACACGTCGCCTAGTACCGCCAAAATGTCCCAACGGGATGTTTTTTTCTTCAACAGCAAACGATTTCAGGCGTGTTGCTAAAGTAATATCAATAGTACCAATATCCGGTGTCGTTCCCATACGGTGATACACCTGGGGCAAGCACAGCACCTAACAGCGTTAAATGGAAGAATGTGTTTCCTATATCCTAGCGGGGATGAAAAGGATAATTGAGTAAGTACCCTTTCTTTAAAAAAAAACAAAATACCAAAATTTAGCCAATACCCATTTTTGACAACTTATCGCAGCAGGCAAAATTGGTTGAAAAGACATAAATTCATGACGAGATATCAACATGAAAAGGACTTCCTTGTGACATCCTTTGCCTTTTTTGGGGGTGTCTCTTCAAAGCACATATAACGTTAATATTTGGAAAACCGAAATACTGGTTGACTGGGACGGTGATATCCCTAAAAACAAACAGTCCTCAATCAGTAGCATCGACCATGTGGTGCCTCTAAAAAAACATAAAAATCAGCTATGACCACAAGTTTGCAGGAATGAAATACTCTTAAGTTTTAATAATTAAAAACAATAATTTATTGCAGTTGGGATTAACATTTGTGTCATTTACTTTATATCCCTTCGTAAAATAATTAACGTTGATATTTTAAATTTGTAAACGATAGGCCAGCCTCGAAATACTGGATGACTTGACCGGTGATGTCCATAGGAACAAACAGTTCTCAAGCAAAGGCATCGACTAAGTGGTGCCTTTAAACTGAAATAAAAATCATCTACGACCAGAAGTTTGCAGAAGTGGAGTTTAAATAATAAAAAGAATTAACTTAGATATTTTAAATGTGACTTGACAGATGATGTCCCTAGGAACAAACAATCCAACAGCAGAGGAATCGACAAAGTGACAATTTTACATCAGAGTAAATTTTTGTTCTGCAGATATCTATTTCGACATCTTATGTCTTTTCAGTGTGGATGAAAATCAAACATTTGGAAGATAAAAAAATAAAACATACGTAAGAGCAAACATAGAAAAAATCCTAATAAGGTTGTACCCTTGTGCATCTAGCTGTCTTATGTTTTTGTATTCATTTTTGAGTTATATAACTGCGTTCCTGTAATTTTGAGTGGAAAATAAAAACAGTTCCCGCAAAAATGACATCGTAAGACATTTAATCAAGACGTCACATACACTATGACGTTGCATTTTATCCACTCAAAGGCATATTAGCGCATGTGCAAAATTCAGGACCGCAGTTATCGTGAGAGTCTATTTAGAACTTCAGTTTATTGTAAAAAATGAAAACTTGAACAAAACGTGAATCTGTAAAGCTTAATTCAAATGCAACATTTATATAAAAGAGGTTTTGATTGGTCAAAACTTACTGCCACTTCCACCATCCACACACCTGGGACAAACGAGGTTCCCTGTTTAGTCTGGTTGCTAATATGGTTTCAAATACACTAGTCAAAAATACATTTGAATCGCATTATATGTAGTACATTATTTGAACACCCGAGGGCGTCAATCGTTTTGACGTCGCCAGTAAACTGAATTTTGATCGTCAAATCTACAATTGGCGCCCTCGGGTATCCAAATAATGTACTGTGAAGCCTGTAAACTGCATTTTGACCGTCAAAGCTACGATTGACGCCCTCTGGTATTCAAATAATGAACTGTTATTGCTTAAATATTGCTGAATTCTGCGTTAAACTGCAATCAACCATTTCATTTAATGTAAAATTTATCTAATTTCTTCACGTACATTAGAGAACAGAATTATTTATTCATTTTGCAGGAAGTATAAATTCAGGATGTGACATGTTAATATAAAATTAACTAGTAGGTATTCACTGTCAGCAATTGTGATGGGACATGTTCAATTTCAAGTCATCTGGTACTCTTACTATAGCGCACCATTCGAGTAATGTGTTTTCTTTTTCTTCCCATTTTATGTTGTAAATTGTTGTGTAAACTGGTTACGTGACAAGCTGTAATAATCCTGATGTGATCTGAATGCTAATGGTTATTGCGTGTATGAGAAGAAAGTTAGGATATCTTCGACAAGGTCGTTAACAACGCGAAGATCAATCTAGATGATATGCATTTATATACTGCTACTGGTAGCTTTGTCATATGTCTTCATTTGGCTGCCGAAGTTTGGTTTGTCCATTCCATGCATCACGTGATTTTCCTGCAAATGGACAATACAAACATTCATTCACAGTACCATCTGTAACTGCGAAATCTTGACATTTGAAAATGACATATTTATGAATAATTATCGATGTTCTGATAGGATAAATCTAAGCGACAAGGAATGTGATGACATGAAACTGATCCATAAACAAACAATGCCATATTGAATATTGGTTTATTAATCTATTTCTTATCTATATTAATCGTGGGCAGTGTTAATAAACACTCTGTAAATACATGTCTTAGTCCTACGACCTTTGTTCCATCCGCATGGTGCGTCAATTTTGTTTTTTGTTTTTAGCAGTTTACGTGACGTACAATTTTAGAAGGACTAGCCTACACTAATCTTTATTGTGTTGAAATAGTACTTTATATGAAATGTAATTTAAGAAGTAGATAACATATAATAGTCAGTAATATTATTATATCGGATATATAACAATAACTAGAAATTTTTTAAAATCCTAAAATTTGTTAAGTTTTTGTGTTTTCTAATTATTTGAATTTAATCTTGTGATATTTCCTTTAAGTTGGCACAATTGTAAAACCAATCTTACGAACATGGAAACTATGGATCACTGAAAGTTTGCTCATTTCTAGCCATTTTTGTCTTAATTTACATAGCATACACGGAGAAAATAAGGAAAGGCAATCTTCATCTTTAAAAAATGAATTTGTGTAATGAATAGTTTTTGAAGTGATCTATTGGTCACAATGAAAAAATGCATATATCAACATTTTTTAGCGGAGAAATTTTACAAAAATGTCTAAGTTCAACAACTGACATTTTTGGCACAATTATCAAAAATCAAAGTTATCATACAAACCCCAGATGTATTTTTCATATTGGTTTGCAAAGCTAATTTCCTTATCTTGAAAAATGAATCAAAATAAAAATGTCCCCTTGTTTCTTTTATCGGTTATTCATTAAAAAAATACATTTTTTTAAAAATTAAAATCAATGGGTTTCTACTTAAGATAGCACGGGGGTTTAAAACTGCATCACTCTTGCGCGTCTTACAAAAATTGAATCAACTATTAGAATGTTGGCGAAATGATTTTCGATGTTTGTCATAGTCAAATTTGATCAAATATCACTTCATCGTGTTACTATGCAAAAATTTTATCCCTTTCAGTAAACTCGTGTTTTAAAAGGGAAGGTAATTCGTATAGAATTAATAGTAAAAAAATCAGTTTTTCGCCATTTATTCAAAAATAAGTCCGATGACCCCCAATTTTTTCATGCAAATCAAAGGCAAGTACAGATGTGTGTTTTTGATACAAAAACTAATGTGCCCCCCTCCCCCTCAAGTCAAAAAGGGGCATAACTCCATCGAAAATTAGTCAATCAGTCCGGCGAGACGATATGCATAACTAGGCATAATGGTCAACAATCCAATGAAGTTTTATTTAGTATAAACATCATAAAATTGTATTGAATATTTGTGGTAAGGGGTTATATGTTTGTAATTTATGAGACTGTAGTTATTCCAAAATGTTTAAAAACATATTTTCTTATGGCTTAGATATAATGAGAGGATATCTAATCAACACTTTCAAGTTATATATCAAAATCATGAAGTATTTGCATCTCAAAGTCAAAACACCAGAAATTCTGAAAAACGGAAAATTCCCATTTTGCATACAATTTCGAGCAGAAAAGTCAAAAAGATACCTCTTAAAAAGTGTAAATCTACTTAAATGATCTTCTGCATGTCAGCTTTCGTGAAATACACACTAGAATTCCAATAAAACATTATCCTTTTATCATTTAGAACCTGAATATTTCATATTTTCCCTTAATTTTTAGGGGGAGGGTTGCTAATTTTGACATTTCTGAACAAACTGTGCGCCGCTTTTAGCTGACCTTTTCCTCTACTCGTACGAGGCCAAGTTTTTACAAGGGCTTATTCAAAGAAAACAAAAACATTTAGCCCAGTCCTTTAATTTCGGCTTCCGCTACATAGATGATGTGCTTTCTCTTAATAATCCTAAATTTAAGGATTATTTACATCAGATCTATCCAAATGAGCTTGAAATTAAAGAAACAACTGAAACACCTACTTCAGCTTCGTACTTAGATCTTTTATTGTATATTGACGAAGATGGACGTTTGAAATCTAAGCTATATGACAAGCGTGATGATTTTAATTTCCCCATTGTGAACTTTCCCTTTCTTAGCAGCAATATACCTACCTCTCCAGCCTATGGAGTGTACATTTCACAGTTGATTCGTTACTGTCGAGCTTGTAGTTTGTACAGTGATTTTTTGAACAGAGCAAAAACACTGTCCCAAAAGCTGCTTAGTCAGGGATTTGTTCAACCTTTGTTAATTTCATCCCTCAAGAAATTCTATGGCCGTCACCATAGCATCATTGAAAGATATGACGTGTCAGTATCCCAAATGAAAGTGGACATTTTCAGCTAGATTCACGTCTTCCCGGATTTGACTACCGACTTTGACATTTTCCCGGATTGAATCACTCACAGTGTGACGGGTGCTGTTAACAGAGCAGGACATGCTTACCCTTCCGGAGCACCTGATGTCACTCTCAGTTTCACTGGAGTTCACACTGTGAGTGCCTTTGTTCTGAATGTTGTGGTTTCTGGTTCTGTGCTTTGTGTCTGTCTGGCGTCATTGTTTTTGTGTCTAACGTCATTATTTTCTGTGTTCTCGTTTTTGCCCTGTCTTTGGACTTCGATTTTTGTGAATATCACCCCTTTGTTCCTTCGGTATTCTACTGCCGTTGTTTCTGAACCTACAATACGTCTGAAACTAAAATGTTTGCTACCATATCGTAAATTATTACTACATCGGCAATTATTAAATATATATTCAGATTTTTACGACCATAAAGTCAGAAAGTCGAAATTGTGAAAAAATCGAAAATTCCGAAAATTCCCATTTTTCAAAAATTTTATACCGAAAATCAAAAATTTATGGACTTTAATGGTTTTATTGTCCAACATTGCATCACAACTGATAAGTTAGACATAAAAACTAGATCAAATGACGAGGGTTGTTGATCTGAAAGGAATTGACAGCCTAAAATTATCATTTTCGCTATTTTTGTTTTGGAGGGGAGGGGTACATTTTTTGCATTCCCAGGTCATAAAAATGGAGTAAAGTGCCAAAACTTGAGTTCATTGTAAAGGATATTAAATTACCTTTGATTTTAAATGTAAGTACATATTACTAATCATTTAATAATTATGGAACTTAAACGATGAAACTGAGGTTAAAACAAAAATACAAGAGTTTTTCGCGGTGTACTATAAAAGTGGCCCTATACTGTCTATGTGTGCAGGTTATGTTCGTGTTAACATGTTTTATTTTGAAGAAGGGATATAGAAGGACTGAAAAAAATTCGGTCTAGATGGGAAAGTGGTGATGCACGTGTGAAATTTACACAAGAATTAGAGAAACTCATTGATTAGACACTGTTTTAATTCATGTTATCCAAAGTCTAATGTTATTTTTTATATTTATTTATTTTGTTCCGTTTCATAACGGATGTAAGAATTACTTTTATGTATATTCAAATTGCTTGGTGCATTTATAGCTGTAAAACAGATCAACCTATTTTATAACTACTTGTCCTTTGTATTTTCTACGAAGATTTAACGTCAAATTAGTTTTTGTGATATTTAATACAAACCGTTCAAGATAAATGATGATTCTTCCTTAAATATTCTAACTTTAGACAAATTTGTTACTCCAGTAGAACTGTCATCTAATCTAGATAAACTTGTGTATTTCTTCTTGTAACAACCAAACATTTGTTTAAAACCTGTAAGAAAAAAAAATTCGAATATTCGACACTCAAAACTGGTATAAATTATTCAATTTTAAACAATTCCAAAAACTTATAACCACAATCCACACGAATTGCAATTGCCATACTCATATTTGTAGTTTCAACCAACGGGAATTGAAAAGATATCCTAGTTTCTAATCCTAAAGATTTTGCATAAATAAACTAATACCTTAGAATGTGTAGTGTAAACGTTAACATAAATTCATAAGTTTTATTGTCCTTAACTGAGTAAATTGATCTTAATTTAAATGCTTTTCATTATTTTTTCGACATTAGCTTTTAAACAGTTTTCGATTTCTCGATTTCCAATGTTTAGATTTTATCTGCACTGGAGAGACCAAATTTGCTGAAATGGACATATGCAAATTGAAAAGTAAATTAGCAGTAACTTTGGTAAAGTGGTAATATTACCACAGTGCCGATTCTAGTGCTGTTGGAATGTTAGTCCCGAGAGAATTCACTGACCTAGTAGTCCGTACTCAGGCGCTGTCAGAATTCCGATTTTATACGACCGCAAAAAATTTTTCGGTCGTATAATTGTATGGCGTTGGCGTCGTCGGCAACTCTTGACGGATCTTTGTTAAATTTTAGTATGATGTATCTTGGCACACGCGTAAACAGAGGTTTTAATTTCCTTGGTCCCACCGGTTTCAGAAATTGGGTGTTTTCACATATTTGACTGAAGAATCTTTATTATTCATTGGATTTTGATGGTGTTTGTTTCAGTGTGTTCCTGAGAAAATTTCCAATCTGTAGTATGTCAACGGATTTCACGTAGCATGTACCGCTCACGAGATAAATGGGGCCCAACATTGGCGAATCTCAATTTTTTTGGCCAGGAACGACAATCACATGCCACAATTTAAGTCCGATTTTGATGCAGTTTTTTTTTCAATGGATTCCTTATGAAAAATTAATACAGCGCTCTACTATTAGATTTTTGGTAACTTGTTTCCTTTCCCACCTATGAGGGGCCGAACGGGGCTAAAATTGTGAATTTGCTGATTATTTAAAAATTTTATTTTTCATCGGATTTCGATGGATTTTTTTCTTTGGATTCCTCTTGATCTAAGCTCCTCTTGATCTAAGCTTTCAGTAGTATGCCAACGGATTTGGTGTAGCTCTTACCGTTTCCGAGCTAAAAGGGGTCAAAGGGGCCAAAATTGCAATTTTTCGAAATAAGTGAAATCTCTATTTTTCATCAGATTTCAGTAGATTTTATTTGTTTTGGAGTCCTCTAAAGCTCATAAGATTTTTCGTTACTCTTACCGATTCTTAGCTATAAGGGGCCAAAGGGGCTGAAATTGCATTTTTCAAAATGTGTAGAACCATTAATATTTTTTTTTTATTTTAATGGAGTTCGTTGCTTTTGATTCCTCTTATAGTATAGTTTAAGTAGTATACATTTGTATGTTGACCAATTTGATATACCTCTTACCATTTTCGATCTATAAAAGGAATCATAATTGCTAATTTTTATATTTATTTTCCTGAGTTTGTGTTCAGCTAATTACTGGGTCAAGCTCTTTATTGTGTCCATTTAATTACCGTATCAAGCTCTTAACTGTGTCCTGATTCATTTTGTATAACACTTTTTCAAATTTCAGTGTTCGAAATGCTGCGGTCGTATCATGCTGCGCTCGGCGTACCCCTTTATTCAATTATGAAAAGTAATAAAAAAATATTTAAGACTAAGGAGCTTTGTCCTTAGGTTATTTCAATAAGGTTGTCAATTTAGACCCTTTTGATTATTTGTCCTCCATAAATGTATCAGTATTAAGACAGCTTTCGATTTCTGGATTCCCGATGTTTAGATTTCTCTGCGCTGAAAAGACTTAATTACGTTCTCGAAATGGTCATATACAGTAACTTCGATGTTTTGTTATTTAAATGTAACAAATATGTCAGTCTTTTGTTTCCAGACTGTTAACATGTGTAAGAGGCGCAACACAACTAACATAGGACAAAGTCGGACACAAATGTTAATCTAGTCTTTATTTGAGACAACATAGTTCGAAGGAACAGGTTATAATGTCGTAAATTAAATGTGTTGATTAGTCATTATTTCAGTCAGATTTAACGGGTATTCCACAAGGATTCTTTTGAGTCTTAATTTATACTATTTGTTTGAAAAATTAAAGATTTTATCAAAATGTAAAGCGGAGGTATTTTTCCGTGAAAGCACAGACAGGAATTACCTGTCCCTAGGATGTCGCCTATCGGAAACCAATTTGTCCTCATACCATAGTGAAGGCGAGTTGATTTTTTATGAGGAATTACAGAAAGATGCGTCTTTCAGATAAGATGTGGGTGTCTTGTAAAATGTTGAAGACAGAAACATGCAATTTGACATAACTAAATACTGTGAATTTTGATTCTGCATATGTGCATTTCGACAACTTATGTCTCTTCGGTGCAGATAAAATCTAAACGTTTGGAAGACCATAAAGTCAAAGATGTTTAAAAACTGATAGAGAACAAATTACCAAATATGATCTAAATAGAAAGTCAAAATCAGCGAAGGACAGAGCTTTGCATGAGAGAGATACTCCTTAGTTTCAACAAAATTTACAAAAATTAGGTATTGTAAGGTTCCATATAGAATCGGCTTTCGGGTCAGCACCGAAGTACTGACTACTTGGCTGATGAATACCCTCGGGGACTAACAGTCCACCAGCAGAGGCATCGACCCAGTGGTAACAAATAACTAAATACCGAAGTCACTGTGAATTTTGAGAGGCAATAGGAGACTGAATTAGGTGTGTTGTTCTATAGAGTCCTTAGATTTAAACATTTTCTATAACTGAAGTATCGGTTTCGGAGTAGAACTGATGCAGTGCACAACTGATATATTTGCGCTAAGTTTCTTCAAGCAATAAAAGGGATTTGTCAGGAAGTGAGGTCTTCATAGCTACAGCTTATGTCCAATAATTGTTGAAAATGAGGTTTATCTATTAATACTAAATTTTACCCCGACACGTCAGTGTTACTGTACCACTGACGTGTCGGGGTAAAATTTAGTAAGTGTTACTGTAACACTGACGTGTCGGGGTAAAATTTAGTAAGTGTATCTATACTAGGCAAAAAAATAAACGTTACACTTCCGTGTTTTTGCAACAGACTTTGAATTCGGTGTCTCATATCTTTTTTTAAAAAATCGAAACGACTGGAAATTTTCACAGAATGTTTGTTTAACCCTAAGGTTTAGTTTCGTGCAAAAAAAAAATGAAAATCAATTTTCACAGTTTTTGAGATTCCAAAAAGTGTTTTTTTTTTCCCAAAAATTGAAAAACATCAATTGCAACAGAAATTGACAAACATGAACATTATCTCGTAAAAAATTGAACCCTTTACAAAGTAAGATAACAAAATAACGCACATTTCAAAAATGTATTGCTCATTTTGATTCAATTTTTGTGACATCCGTTTTCCAGTCTTCCAAACTGAAGTTGCCAATAAAACATTGAATAAGCCTGCAAAATGAAGAAAACGCTTGGATGGTCTCTTTTTTAACACAAAGATTAAAATTTTATAAAAGAATAAAGCCACAGAAACGTACAAATTAAAATAGACAATATTGAAGGAGTGTAACGTTTCTATTTTTGGTCAGTATATTTAATGTGATTAATCATGACACCCTGTCCTCGTCATGTTGATAGTTTGCGTCTTGTTTTAAGTATGAGCAAAAAAAAACACATTTCAAAGATAAGAACATTGTAAATGCTCCATATGATAAGTTATTAATTAGGTATTTATAATCCTGGATGAGAGTTGTTGTGAGTTCTGAAAATTCAATTTGTCAACGAATTAAATGCGGTACCCAATGTGCATATAATGATATAATAAAGTCGTGTCATATTCAGTAGAAATATATTAAAATATGACCCCCTCAAATATATCAATAAATATGAATGACGCATCCAATTAATTATTAAATTACTTGATCAGGGTTTTCTTTGATCTTCTGTCCCTACTGGTGTGAGTAATTTGTCTATTTATTTTGTCTTGTTAAATTTGCCATCAGTTTTATCTGATTCAAACTGCGAGTAATGGCGCTGTAATTACTCTTACATTTTTGCTCCTTTCCCATACATTTGTCTCGTTATAAACACTTTATCATATAAACCCACAGTCACCTTTAATATACTTCTTCGTTTGTACTTTGAAGTGAACAATTGAATACGATCTATACATTGTTTTATGAAAATTTTGTTAAAATTTAAGGAGTTGTCCCTCTTACATTGCCCTATCCTTAGCGGATGTTTGCCTTTCGTTTAATGTTTCTTTATCAACTTTTACACACATAACGGTTAATGGTCTTCCAAATGTTTATTTGATTTGATTGATTGATTAGGTAGAGTTAACGTCCAATGAGCAATATTTCAGCTATAACAGGACGAGAGCAGGTTAATCAATTCAAAACAATTGTAGGTAAAAGAAGAAAGAAATTAAGGTGGAAGGGACAACCGGGGCAACGACTTTTGATTGCCACTGGAAAAAGGGTAGGGGCAGACAAATTTAGCCTTCCATCCGACACTCAGTGCATTTGATTTGAAGAGACATAAGTTTCATACATAAATTGCAGAACTCAAGTTGACAGTGTTCTGTTCTTTATGGAGTGTGCTTTGGTTCTACCTCTTGCTCTCACCATTTTCATGCTAATGTTTGATTATAGCGTAAGAATTAAAAAAAAAACCAGAAGTTGACGGAAATTCAACAACAAGCTGCATGGCGAACAGAGTTATTTCCATTGCAAAGTAATGAGACATATTTATATGTTGTGATATAGCTTCACAACTTTGATCTTTTCTGCAATTTCTATTTTATTACATTAACATTGTTTTATGTTGAGTTTCAATATAACAATATATGTTTTAATAATTGTACACAATATTCAGTTCCTTAAAATTCGATTACATGGTCATATTTGTCTTATCTCTACTCGGTGCATTCTTGTTATCGACCGACGATCCTACAATAATTGTTTCAAGTCCCTTTATAATATATATATCGTAATTATGATTGAAACCTATCATATCCCCCGCTCTTTTTTATAAATTCTACCAATAATTTATGAAACTGGAGATGAATGAGACTGCCATTCCTTGCCTTTATTTAAAAAGTAAACGGAGATATCAATCAATCAATTCTGTCATATGAAACATTACATTAGCGAGATAGCATTTACCCCCGGAAGCTTTTTCGTTTAAAATTACTGATTTAGAGCTAGATTTTTTTAATAATATTTGTGTCTGATAGTATATGTCCAAGTTCTGATTACTTCGGTGTAATTCCAGTTGTCAATTTGACTCCTATAGTTATTATTAATGGTCATCATTATTGTAGGATTAGTTAAAACTTCAACTTCTTCCTAACAATTCCACCGGCAAAATAAGCGACAGATTCAAACACATTTTGTTGTCTAGACCTATTATAAGAGTACATTTATTTTGTATTTCTGCCATCCATTTATCAAGATTACAGTCTCCTTGACTCCTTAAGCTTAAGAATTTCAAAACATATCGTCAGTACAGTAATTTACTGCAAGAACAAAGTTGGAAAAAAACAAAATAATAGAGAAATGATCGATGAAAAAAAAAAAAAAAACAATTACCCCCAAAGAACTAATGAAAAGGACGATACTGTTTGGCTTTTGAAATTCTTGTTCTGAGAGTATGTTTGTCGCATTCAAATTTGTGAAAAATCGTACGATATTTTGGATTACATTTATTTTGAAAGGCTTATCTTTAGCACAATATACAACCCTTTTAGCTCACCTGGCCAATGCCGGTGTAACTTTTTCATTCAAAGATCTTCTCTGAAACTACTGGGAAAATTGGATCCAAACTTGGCCACAATTTTTCTTGGGTAGTCCCTTGCAAAAAAGGTGTTTTTCAGGCCCTTGCTATATCCAAACATAGTTTTATCTTGGACCCTATGGGAAACGCGTTCAAAAATCTTCTCTGAAACCACTAAGCCAATTGGCGCCAAACTTGGCCTCAATAGTCCTTGGGTGGTCCCTTACAAAAAAAGGTTTTTTTCTTGTTTGCGCTATATCCAACATGGCCGCTAGCGGGGAACATAGTTTCAACATTGGACCCAATGGTAAAACACATTCAGAGATCTCCTTTGAAACTACTACGCCAATTAGACCCACCTTGCAAAAAAGGTGTTTATCAGGTCATCGCTTTATCCAAGATGGACATCAGCAGGGAAACATAGTTTAGCATTGGACCCTATGACAAAACATTGTCAAATATCTTCTTCTCTGAAACTACTGAGCCAATTGTAACCAAACTTGGACACAATAGTCCTTTGATGGTGCCCTGCAAAAAAGTGTTTCTAAGGTTCGCGCTATATCCAACATGGCGGCAAGACGGGAACATAGTTTCACTATTTGACCATACGGGAAAACACATACAAAGATCTTCTCCTCTGAAACTTCTGGGCCAATTTGAACCAAACTAAGCTGCAATAGTTCTTTGGTGGTCCCTTGTAAAAAGGTGTTTTTCATGTTCTAGATAAAACTTAGGACCCTATTGAAAAGCACATTTAAAGATTTCTGAACTGCGCCAATTTGATCCAAACCTGGCCTTAATAGTCCTTTGGTGGTCCGCTACAAAAAAGGTGTTTTTTCAGGTCTGCAATGTATCCAACATGGCGGCTAGCAGGGAACTTAGTTTTTACATTAGAACCTATGCTATGGGAAAAACATTCAAAGATCACCTCTTCTAAAAGTACTGAGCCAATGGAACCATGAATTTGTCAAAATAGTCTTTATGTGCTTCCTGCAAACAATTTTTCCAGGTTCACACTTTTTACAAGATGACTGCCAGCAGGGAACATAGTTTAACATTGGACAATATGGGAAGCACTTATGGAGGTCTTCTCCCCTTAAACTAATTGGGCATATTTGAACTATAGTTTAAATATGAACTCTTTAACATAAAATATCTATGTTGATCAAGGGTCAGGTGAGCGATACAGGCTCTTTAACATAAAATATCTATGTTGATCAAGGGCCAGGTGAGCGATACAGGCTCTGGAGAACCTCTTGTTTTTTTTCATTCTTCTCATGTTTACACTTCAGAAAAGCACTTGAGAAATTCGATGAAATTCTGATTATTTTGTCATAATTATAAAAACCTAAGAAAATCAAGTTTTAAAGCAACAAAAAATCAAAAGAAAAACCCTTTGATGTCAAACTTTCAAAGTCATCTATCTATAAAAATTGCAATGGATCTATGACCTCTTTAAATCATAGGATTTATATATACATAGCTCTTTGAATTCAGAATATATACCCGGCACCTGGATTAGTTTCCAAGGGCCCCTTCATTACCATTACCCAGCACCTTGTTTACTTCCAGTTGGTGGTTAAGGACTCCCCGTCTATGCGGGGTAGGCAGGTCATTATAAGGAATAACCATATTACACACACTGTGTGGGACACGTCACGCTTTCTGTAGTATTAAGAAAACTTTTATATTTTACATATAAAATCAGTCTATTGGGGCTGTATAGAAGGCTAAATTACCTGTCACTATCCATTCCCCCCGTTTCCAGTTGCAATAAAATTTCGTTGTCTCTTACAATCTTGTTTCTTTCCTCTTTTAACTTTTAAATTGATTAACCTGTTCACGTCGTGATACTGAGGTATTGCTCACTGCACATAAAACTCAAGATTAACCAATCAATCACTACATTTAAATAAATGTATTACATAAAAAGAGAAGGATTTTTGGAGTTTGCTAACAGATGCATTAATCATACAACATTGTCATCATCTTTCCTCGCATTGGCGCTAATCTCGTTGAATTGTTACATATTTTAAAACCAAATCGGGTAATTATCGTCAGTTTTTGGAAAAATTACTAAAATACAAGTCGATGTGCATGAAACTGTTGAAACAAAAAACAATCAAGTTGTTTGCGAAACTATTCGCTAGATACACTTTACTTGGACCATGGCACATGTGGATGACCTTAACTCGGGTGAGTGTTAAACCCTTTATTACCATGCATAACCGAACAGTTTGACCACAAAATGCATCCTTTCGTTCTATATAGGATTTATATAGAGCTAAAAATTTGTCCACCTTTGATAATTTTATACACTTGATAATATAAATCAAAATTTTCGTTAAATAGTTCATATCACATTACTTCTGATCAGGCCAAATAGTTTCTCTTTTATATTGCTAATTTCCATGTTTTTTTTAATTTCATTTCTTTACATACCTTTTTTGAAATTATCATTAAATCCTGCATAAATAACAGGATTTATAGCACTATTTGCGAAGGCAAGGGCATGCGCAAAGAAACCTAACTCGAACCACCAGTCTTCAAGCTGTAAAAAATAATACAATATTTAAAATGGCAAGCGTAATATCACGATTTTTTGTCTTGTTTAATTTTCTTTTAGTTAAATTGTTAAATAGCTCCACACATTCAATTCAGTTATGAAATATACATAAAAACAGATACACATATTTACCTTGTAAATGATAATCTGATATAAGTTTTTTTCCAAAATATATTACTTCATATTATTCATATTATTGCTGACGAATGTAAAGTTGTTTATATATGTAATTTGATTGAAGAGGACCTTTATAAGTTGTAATAACTTGTTTCCGATTCATTTGTTATACTTTAGCAATAAAATATGTTTAATTTCAAATTATTCCTGTTCAACTTTTTATCTCCTATACGTGAATTTCTTTTTTGGGACGATGTGAATAGTCGGTATAGAGGGCCTATTATGCGGAAAGCCTGGTCGCTAACAGGTTTGTGCTGAGAATCACCATGCTTTATACAGATAAATACATTATTCAATTTTTTTTTGGAAATGAAGTTTTATAGAATGCTAAAATTACTGTCCTTCAAATTTTACCATTTTCCTTGCATCTGAACTTTCCAGGAGTTCCCTCTACAAAGTTGCTAAGGTGCATCTCCAAGATGTTTATAAGGGCACTCGTCTTGATAAGTTGGACTTTTTTCTAGTTTAATTTTTACTGTGAGTCTTTTTGTGTATTTTTATTAGCCATTCACCACACATAGGGGAGGGTTTGGATCCAAGAAAACGAGTTTAACCCCACCGCAATTTTTGCGCCTGGCCCAAGTCAGGAATATGTTGGTCATTGGCTTGTCCTTGTCTTCTTATAAAATTTTAGTTTCTTGATATTTGGGTTATTGGATGTGGTTTCTTTCCATTGATTTATTCACTTTTTTTACCTTTTTGGGGCCATTTAGGGCTTGCTATATGGTGTGAGTTCCCTACTGTATTGAAGATCCTACGGTGACCCCTAGATGCTTTGTTTTAGTTCGTTTTAACCTGGATATGGGATGTTGTCTCCTTGACATTTACCCCATTCCTTTCTTTTTCATAAAAATTCCGTAGTTTATGCCATGGGTTACCTAGCTGAAATCTTAGCCACTAACAATTCTAGATAAACGTTTGAGAAATGCCACGCTCAATTCAATATACAATGTAACCCCTTTTATTTTTCTAGATGAAATACCATTCTCTCGATTCGCATCGAGGGCAAAATGTCCTACCATTACCTATATTTCTAGTGGTAATCCAAACTTGTTGCCCCAGTTGTACTTTTATGTTTTGGTTCCATATAATTATTTTTTGAAATGATACCCTTTTCTTGTTATGATATGGCTTAAATATTGTTAACTGGACTATTAGTCAATCGATATGAACTTATCTCCTGAATTACTTCTACGTTTAATTTTGTGTTTATTAATTCTTATCAATGTTTGCTTATCAGGCTATAACGTTATGTACTGCAAGGCAAGCCAAAGCATTTAAGCTAAATGCACCACTTAAAAATATGCCCAAAATCAATAATGATCCAAGATACAAAAATACTCAAGTTGCATAATAAACAGTACATTTTGTTATGCTGTACACGTTTTTATGCCCCCAGATCGAGGATCGGGGGGCATATTGTTTTTGTCCTGTCTGTCTGTCTGTTTGTCTGTGCGTCCGAAACTTTAACCTTGGCTATAACTTTTGAACTATATAAGGTAGACTTTTGATACTTGGCAAGTGTATAGGTCTAGTCAAGAGGAACATAAATATGCAAAAAAAATTAGGTCAAAGGTCATGGTCATAGGGGTCAAAAAGGGGCATATGTAGTGTTTCACAAACACATCTTGTTTTTA
>MJUU01060446.1:24408-34514 GCA_002080025.1 Modiolus philippinarum
ACTTCGGAAAAGCTATGAAGATAAAATTCTAAAAACTAATATAATCGTCTAGCTCTTAGAACTTGAATACACTGAAATATAAGTCATTTTTTAAATGTCGAATGAAATCGAAAGCAAATTGTAATAGTAGTTATTAATCCACTTATTTTTACATTTTTGTATACTATGTTGTAGGAGGTTTTGTTGAGTGTTCTCGTGAATCATTTGTATCTGAATCGCAAAATGTCACACCAAAAACTAGATGCATGGGAAAAACATGTATTATATTAAGTCATACATTTGAAGCTGTAATCAGAAACAGAATTAGTCTTCGATCTTTGGATAGAAGACTTAAACTAACTTCTCCACATGTCGCATTTGCTTTAGTGTTTTTATGACATATTAGGTCTATTCCATTTTTTTCATAATCCATGGCATACAAAGGTATCTAGATACTTTTCATGAGTTTTCTAGTGAACCTGACGGCATTTTTGTATCTGGCCATTTCGAACAGTATCTCATTCATGTTTTAACACACGCGCATTTCTGAATTAACAGTGAAAGGATATGGAGTAAATGTACATGAGACAAAGTCAGTACAAATACATGATTAAACAGAGCGATGGAACAACGCTTTTATTGTTGTTCTTCATCTTGAAGTCACCAATATGGCTTTCAACTATAAGATATGCTCATACTTCATAGTAATTTCAAGACTACCCCTATCACCGGTTTTAGCGGAATTCATTGTTATATGTCGAGCAACGCCAAACCCATGTATCCCTTTAGTCATGGATGTGGGGTTTTCATCAAACATAAAATAAACTGGCAAAGTGCTCTTACAATGCCCGAAAAAAAAAAGAATTCACAGAAGACGAGAACAACATATAAACAACCACGGGGCCAAGTTAATTGCAAAAAAAAAAAAAACGTGGCATAATAAAACAATGAGATGTGGTACCTATAAACAGAATGGTGAAAATAAATTTGGATATTACAAAAACATAATGACAAAATTTGAAAATGTGATAGTGTATTTTTATGAGCTTACATATAAGAATAATATAAAAATATGAGGACAAATGTACCTGGGACAAAGTCTCTCTAATATAATAAAATAGCAAGGAATAACCCTCGTAATTTCGCATCTTAAATTTAAACTAAGCCTTTCAGAATTACCTTATCGTTCACGCCTTTTCAAAAATAAAAGAGAATGTCCTAACGCTATGTGAAGCTTGACTAAAACTGTTCATTAAGGGAGATAGGTACTTCAGATATTTATCTATATATTGTCATATTCACAGGAAAATTGTTTAAGCTATCGACATTGAAATAAACACTATCATGAGAGTGCGAATGGGAAGAACGGTTGACTTGCATTCTCAGTAAAGTTTACTTACATTTTAAAATTTTTATCGTCTGATATATCTGGATTTTTCTCAATTAAAACGATCATTTTTACATAAATCAAGATATAATTGTTGCATCCCATTTTCTTAATACTTCTTGTTAAACTTGCGTTCTGTATCTTATTTTTTTTCTTTTCAACACACATAATAAAATCGACAAATGACCGTCTTCGGGTCAGTTATTTGACTTAAACGCCATTTTAAGAACAACAACACCACCAACAGTTTAAAGTCTTATATATTATAGACTTGAAAGCATTTCGTGCAGTTTAAGTCATTTTGCACAAATCAAATCCAACGGATAGAAGATATATACTGAAACAAACAAAGGTGGTCAAGAACTTCATCGTTATAGTTAACTCGTGTACTCAAACATCTGAAAGCGAAATTTTCTTGCATATGCGCGACAATTTTTTTGTGTATCACTGCTGTATATTTTTCAATGATGTTAGTTCAAAATCCCATATAAAGTACAGTTTTTATGGGATTTCACTATTTCTCATGGGATTTTGATTTTTTTCATAGGACTTTTACTACTGCCATGGGATTTCTTTAACTTCAATGGGAATATTTTTCCCATGGCAATACTAGTAATTCAGACTCCCATAGGAAATAGTGAAATAATAGTGAAATCCCATGGGAAAATGCATTTTTCTAATATAATTACCAAATTTCTATGCTATTTTAATTGCAATACTGTTTAAGTGTATTAACATATCAATACCGGACTTTTGAATCATCTTTAACCTAGAAATAGCTCTATTTTATACGTAAAAAATCAATACATCAATACCTTGAGGGAATTATAGTAATTAATGAACACTGTTGAGCTAAGGGTGATTTATATTTAATTGATTTGTAGCGCTTAAGGTTATTTTTTTCGGCAATTAAAATTTAGTTTAAAAAATGTATATTTAATTGATTTGTAGCGCTTAAGGTTAATTTTTTCGGCAATTAAAATTTAGTTTAAAAAATGTCGTATAAAAAATACACTCCAATTTCATAAATGTTTTTTTTTTTTATGTGGTTCATATTTATTTCAACGAGTTTAGAAATCCAGTATTCCTTCTGACTGGTATCCGAGTTGATCGTTTTCGCCTTCAATTGCACGAGAGTTACTATCTTGAAAGTCCCATATTTTGGCTGGATTTTGGCTTTTCTATTTAAATCCTTGTTCTCTTCGGTTCAAGGACTTCTAAATGATTTAGTTTGATCTGCACTGATGAGAAATAGGTTGTCGAGGTGCGCATATGCAGGAAAAAAATTTACAGTATCTTTGGTATTTTGTTATCAACTGACTAATTTGAATTTCGCAAGTCTCATGAAATTTTTCAAATTATTAACACTTATGTGGTAGCTGTCAAAAATGGTTGCACAAGATTTGCAATAACTGGAATTGCAAATTTAAATTGGAATTAGTTTATTATTGAATACCTTTTGAATACCACACTCATTTTTCCTTTTGTGACTGACATCATTTGAGAGTGTAAACATTGTTGTATGTATTCAAAATAATTGTAACTTCTTTGTATTTTATAAGTTGTAGAATTGGCATTAATAGACAAATCTGAGTCCTTTCCATCATTTTTAAACTCAAAAGATAAAAATGTTTCATTTGTAAAATGTTTGGAATCGTTTAATATTTTCAAAATAGGCATTTGTTTTCCTATTTAAAAAGCTGTCACTTTGATTGATATAATTTTCATTTGTTTTTTGAACACCCAAGTAAATTATGATAATTTTTGGGAGTACAATAACCAACTATAGCATAAATCAGAGTCAACTTTAGCCCACTACACGAAATACGAAGTTTTATGTCCGATCGCACTATTTTGAAAATTCATCATAGTAAACTATCGCTCTTCTTGACTTTTCATGCAAGAAAACTGTAGCCATCGTGCAAGTAAACTTTCGCTCTCAAGACAGAACCATTTCGCATTTACTGGAATTTTCAGCTGTAACAATATGATGCGGCTTGACAACGATGTACCTAGGTTGCTAAATGCGAAAGACATGTTTTGTAAAAAGAACAGATGTTTTAATAATGAAATTATTACCCAAAATCATATGTAGCTAAAATGTCTTTAAAATATGTCAAATTTTGAATTATTCTAATATAAAGGTATTTTTTAGTCATAATAATGCTTATAACTTAAATATTTCAACGTTTAAATACTAATTTCTATTAGAAAATTGTATTTGTAACCTAAATGCCGCATTTTTCGTCTAATTGATTGTTTGTTTTCCCATAATACATCTGGAACACACAAGTCAATTTCGCAGGGAATGCAAGTCAACCGTTTTTCCCTTTCGCACCTTCATGATAGTGAATTTTTAATCTACCTTTTTTCTAATCAGATTAATTAGTAGAAATGCGTAGTCAACAGAATTACGGCATCAAAATCCAAAATAAGCGGTGCAAGTGCATATTTTCTATTGACAAATAAAATTTTAAAAAATCATCTGAATATATCATACAGTATCTTCTGGTAGTTCGGGGCGGAAAAGAAAATCAAATTACCATGACAAATTGACAAACGCAATCTTAAACTTTAGTGTTAAAAAACCACTTAATTTGAATAGTTACTCAAACATAACGATTCACACAATTTAATTCATAAAAGGATAATCTGTGATCATTTTGTCCAAGGAGTTCGATGATAAACAATGCTTCAAGCCTGGCAAAAGTGAAAGTCTTCACATATCAGGCTTGAAGTGGTACACAGCTTTGTTTCTAGATATACAATAGACCATATCCGACCTATGGTATCGGAATTTACTTGACTAATTTTCAATACGTTACAGTATAAAAAACGTCACGTCATAGAGAATAAAGCGTCATGAATTTGGTCACATGGGGCGGACACGTTTGTGACATATACATACGTAGGGCGGACAAACAAGAACTGGTGAATCGGAATACCAGAACTCGGATATGGTCTATTGTGTATTACCATGAAAACAATAGTTGTTTTTCGATTCACAAATTGATTTTGATTGATAGCTGTTCGAATGGGTCTAACATGTCTAATGGGGAAAAAATTGTCATTTTAAAAAAAAAATATATTGGGCTCAAGTTAGCCACGAACTAGAACATTCACAACGAATATATGTATATTCATAAAACATTTAAAAAAAAATATAACGTAACCTTGAATAAAGCAGTAAAAATAAAAAATAGAGAAAATTTTACAATGAACAAAATTTTCGACTCCCCAGTCGCAGTAAAAATCCTTTGACACTGTCGTTACATCAGAACGGTAAAACACAGGTAAATGAATATTACATATAACCCAAAATCAGAACTTATTTAGTCATACTATTTTAGGTACTTTAATATTGGCGTTAATATATTAATCAATTATGTAAAGGTGATTGCACAATTCGGACAGATTTTCCTCTGCATATAAGAGAATTGTAATTCAGTTGAATTTTCGAAATTAATTTCAGAAAAAAATGTCGGAACTAAAATGAAGCATTTTAGCATCACATGAGATAACGTGTGCCATTTCCATGAAAACTCTCGTTAATCGATTTTGCATCCAGAATTCGAAGTAATTGCACATGCATAATGGCCATTCCAATTAACTTAAAAGAAGAAAAGGACATTAATGTAATTTATTTGCTCTATATGTGCATTATACTTTTGAAACACGATTAAGCCTGATTACATTTTATAATTATCACTGTCGGAAGTTCACATTTACAAACCTTCTTAATGATACATGTGATTACAGTGATTAAAAATGTATCGTACACCAAAAGGAGAGATCAAGATCATAGTCAGTAAACTGGAAGGAGACATCAAGATCATAGTCAAAAAACTGGAAAGAGACATATCAAGACCGGAAGGAGAGACCAATATCATATTGAGCAAACAGAAGAGAGACCAAGATCAGGGTTAATCTACATGGCCAAGCAAGTGCATCAAAAGAAAAGTAATGAACAATTATACTTTTGAAACTCGATCATTTGATAATTATCACCGTCGGAAGTTCACATTTACAAACCTTCTTAATGATACATGTGATAAAAGTGATTAAAATGTACCGTACATCGCAAGGAGATCAAGATCATAGTCAGTAAACGGAAGGAGAAATCAAGATCATAATCAGTAATTTAAAACTAGATGGAGACATCAAGAACTTGAGAGAGACATCAAGACCGGAAGGAGAGACCAAGTTCATACTGAGTAAACTGAAGAGAGAAATCAAGATCATGGTTAATCTGCATGGCAAAGCAAGTGCATCAAAAGAAAAGTAATGAACAAAAAAATATCATAGGCACAAATTCATAACTAGAGGCTCAGATACTGAGCCTGTATCGCTCACCTGACAGAGATGCATTTAAGCCATGCCTATGCTGATGACCAAAATTTTTTTTCCAATAGGGCTAATGTTAAGCTATGTCCTCTACTGACATCCATGTTTTTGTTAGATTCAATTGAAATAAGTATTCTTTTTAATATCTTTCCATTCATTGCTCCAATACAGTTAAGTTAAATGCGCTTTAATGTTTTCAGAGTAGATCATCAAAATGAAGATTTTCCCATAGGATCCTATTATTAAACTATGTTCCGCGCTGGCCACCATGTTTTTTTTTATCAGATCAAAGCAAAATGAGCAATCTTAGTCATGGATCTTCCATACACCATTCCTGCAAAGTTTGGTTGAATTTGCTTCATTGGTTTCAGAGGAAAAGATGAAAATGCTATTTTCCCATAGGAAAGTACATCATTCCTTTAAAGTTTGTTTGAATTTGCTTCAGTGGTTTCAGAGGAGATGAAAATGTGATTTTCCCCATAGGGTCCAATGTTAAACTATGTTGCGCGTTGGCAGCCATGTTTTTATCGGATCCAAACGAAATGAGCAATCTTTGTAAAAGACCTTCCATACATCATTCCTGTAAAGTTAGGTTGAATTTGCTTCAGTGGTTTCAGAGGAGAAGATGAAACTGAAATGTGAAAATTTAACGGACGGACGACGGACGCCAAGTGATGGCAATAGCTAAAAAAGGGAGATACTATGGAATATCATGTTTGCATCCGATGTGCCACACTTAGTCATCGCTGGGTTAAAATTATGAAATTACAAATGAGGAACAGACATCATATTAGCCTACGAAAATGCATAGGCAATAGGTTGTAAAATGGAGTAATATTATAAAAGTCCATCACTTGCTATAAACTGTAATTAACATTTCCGATTTAGTATTTTATATCTTTTCTTGATAATCTGTTTGACAAGAAAATCCCGAAAAGCAGAGCAAGCTTCAGAATAATGTAACGACTACGCGTTTTTTTTTTTTACTTATATCGCTATATTGATACAGATATAATTATATAGAAAACACATCTTTACGACAAGAGTTATGATTCAAGCAGTAGTATTCCTAGTTTCCCACCACATAACGTCGATTCATTTTACTACTCATTCGTTTTTGTCGTGCATGTTTCTATATCGAAAATAAGAATAATTATTTTTAGGAAGCTCCATAGTTTATTATTTTTACACATCTTTGAGTTTATGGTCTTCCAAACGTTTAGATTTTATCTGCACTGAAGACACATCAGTTGTCGAAATGCGCATATGCAGAAATTAAATTCACAGTAACTTCGGTATTATGTTATTTATTACAAAACTAAGAAAGCCCGAATATAACAAAATACATTCATTGACAATGTATAGTTTACCCATGGACCAGATTATGCTTACTTTTCTTGGTTACCTGATGATACTTCGAGTTTTTCTGGGAGTTCACACTGTTCTTCGTCAAGAATGTTTTTGTAGTAAAAATTTGTCCTTGTTATTGTTAACGTATACTTAAGATATAAACAGCTGCTTTTGTTCAAAATTGCAGCTTGATTAGATAGGTAAAACGTATCATAGATTTTAATTGGTTTTGTCTTGGTATTTTTTCCATACGAATAGACAGGTAAAGGCCGAGGGGGCGTTAACCCACTGACGCTTTTACCTGAGTATGGATGTGGAAAAAGCTGCCTCCCAGATTCAATACTGACCACTTCTTATGTATCTAACGTGTACCAGAATCAAAGCTATTTTATTTTTATCTTATACAACTTCTAAAATTCTTTGATTAGTTTTCATTTACTACACATGTTAGTACGTAAATAAACAAATAAATTTCCATGACTTAGTTGTGCAATGGTAAGCGAGTTAGTCTTGCAAGTTTAAAGGTATGTAATGGTGGTGACCAGGGTTAGAATCTCGTTTAAGGTATCAAAATCATTTTTGCGAAGTTTAATTTCAACTACTGAGTGGTAAAATAAGTAGTAGTTATATATTAAAGAATTCTATGTGGTCTTTATGGCGCAGTCGGTATGATTTGAGTTGTAAAGATGATTATGTTGAAGAATAAAAGACGAACTTGGCGTAGTTGGCAAGGTGGTTGGTAAAATATCCCTAAAGTAGAAAAACGAAGGGTCGCAAGTTCAAGTCATGACAGAATTTTTTAAGGGACAACAAATTTGGACTTTAGATTTTAATAACAATGTGTTCAAGTGGCGTCTACTTGGAAAATAGCTTTGCTGGGTATTGTGGTACAAGGGTAAGAAAATTATATTAACAAATCAGCAGATCGAACTGATTTTTCAACACCATATCTAAAGTAGCCGTGTAGCAGGTGCAGATCATGCTTACCCTTCTGGAATACCTGATGATACCTTCATTTTTTGTGAAAATACATATATATGTACTGCGTGTGTTTTAGTTTTGTGCCGTTCCTTCGAGTTTTGTTTATTTGTTTATTCTTTGTCATGATGTCTCCATTTGTGTAACATCCGATTTGTTTTGTTTTGTTTTTTTTTTTTTGATTTAAGAATCAAATAGCTTCGGTATTTGCATGTAAGACAAAAGAAACAGATGAAATATATGTTTTGAAGTGTTTTAGTGATTTCTAATTATTAACAAATATAAGTGCATGATATATATAAAGTGCAATGACTTGACATCGTTCGTGTCTGAAAACTATTACGGATTACGGCTTGTCGTAAAACATGGATATAATGTCTTTTTTTGTCATAACCATTCTTGGCGTTCCTTCAGAGAATTATCTGAATTATATGAATACAGTCCAATATATACATATAAAATACACGTTTAAGAAATGGTTCTGACGAAAAGTCAAGCTCTAGTTAGTAGATCCTAATTGGAAGAGTTTCCTGTCTCTTTAAAAAACATTATTGTTGTACTACAGTTATTTCTCAATTGCACGTAATGCTTTATATCTAATCTGGAGGGAAATAAGATGGAAAACCTAAGAATTTTAGTGTACTTATTTCCAAGGCTTTCGAATATCCCTTTCATTCATAATTATGAATTTAACTGAGTTTTGTGTTAGTTATTAGAACAACTTTTAATTGATGACATACGAAATGTCGAAATTGCTATAAGGAGGAGTAAAGACTTTATTCTCTGGTTTTTGCATATATATATATATTGCAATTTAACACGTTCTTTGAAAATTTTAAGCCCATGGAAAGAAAGATTGTTGATCATTATCTACAACGTGTTGGATAATTGCTTCTTTCTTTGTCATCGTATAAATTAAAGAAAATTGCCTGACATGGAAATACATCAACAAATCGTCATCGCATGAATTTAAGCAAAACAATGTGTGCATATTTTATTCTTTCAATAACTTAAATTATTTCCAAGTTTGATACTCGTCTTGTTTTTAATTCTTATTTAATATTTTCTTTAATTTTCGATGCATAGAAAAGATCATAGATAGAGATTTTTTTTCTCTCCAAGGATAATTTCTCGTTCATTGTTATATTAGGTGAAAATAGGTAAGGTGGAATTTAACACTCGGTTATTAAGTTCTGACTTGCATATTTATGTAAGTGTTAAAAGGGAAAGCAAAGGCTTACAGACATAAATACGTGGTTATGTGGATTTTTTTTTATTGACATCGTAATTATAATCCAATACTCCTATGACATATGGCGGAAAATGAAGCAATTGAAAGCTGTGATATACTTAATTATTGACTTGCAGTAAGATACCAGCTAATGCATAACGTAATTATGTCTCGACTTAGAACAACTGTAATTATTTGTTCTTATGAAATGTCATAGGGCTTGTTTTTCTTTAAAAACGCTTGAAAATACAATGTTTCATTAGAACTTTGTGCAATTTAAACTAGTTAATACAAAATACCACAGTCAAACTAAATACAACTGTCTATCACTGAAAACAAGGATTTAATAAGAATATTAAAACCTCTCAGACAGAACATTTAACATCCTTAAAATAAGTGACGTAAGAACCATCATTTAAAGCAACGTGGGCAGCCGAAGTATAATCTTGAACAATTATATTCTGCAGTTTGCTTATGGTACATTTGAAATCAACGTTTATGTTTTGTTTAATTTCTAGGTAAATATACTTTTGTGTTGCGCACCTACTTAAATGTATGCAGATAATGTACAAAGAAAGTATCCCTACAACTACAAGGTTAAATATAACGACGTTTCTTTTACTGTTCTTCAATTTGATGTCGGCTTAGGACTTTTAAATAATAAACACGGTGTTAAGTAAACCCCCTGCAAACGAAGTTTGGATAGGAATTTCCTTGACTGTCTGTCCGTCCGTCCCCTATCGTGTCCGGAGTAGAGCTTTTGTACCATAGCACCTAGGATTATCAAACTTGGTGTGTGGATGCATCATAGGAAGGCGATGTGTTGCGTACCAAATT
>MJUU01060447.1:0-29079 GCA_002080025.1 Modiolus philippinarum
ATAAAAGCGTTGTTCCATTGCTTATTATAACCATGTATTTGTAGAGACATTATCTCATTTGCATTTACTCCATATCCCTTCATTGTTAACATAGTAAAATAAAGCTCAAACTCTATGTTTTGGCCATAATATTTAAAATAAGATGAATTAATTACATGTACAGTCAAACCTGCCTTAGTGACCACGTGTATTAAGTGACCTCCTGTCTTATGTGAATAACTTTTCTTTATCCCAAAGTAGTGATTTTTATATTGATTTTACCTGTATTAAGAGGCATCTGTCTCATTTGACCCTTTTCAGAGTATACGTGGGAGGTCACATAAGACAGGCTTGACGGTATTAGGGGACAGTCATTTGATTTTCAGGGGACGGGGGTTGGGGTGGGGTCTTGGGCGATTTTGTAAATAAATAATTTAATCTTGTTGTCAGTGAAAATAAATATTTTCTCTAATTTCTATCCAGTTTTCACACTTCCTGAACGGTGCGGAAATATTTGTTCTCCTCTCTAGAGATGAGAACAAGTTTCGTGACATTTCCCGCCAAATTTATTCGGAATACAATCCTCGGTGTTTTTTGCCTAGTCATTAGAGAAACAGTTTCCACAACTTAAACACGTTAATTATGAAATTTCTCACATCTCGTTAAATAAATTTTCAAATGTTTAAAACAAGCCTCGCTTTCAAACATTTGCAAAATTTATTTAACTCGATGTGAGAAATTTCATAATCAACAAGTTCTTGTTGTGGAAACTATATATAATCAATGAATCTAATTTAATTTTGATTTGAGAAATTAATTTTTTATTGCAAATGCAAATAAATAATTTTATATGACATTTGATGAAAATAATCAATTTGTTTGAAATTTTCATGTAATTAAATAAATTTTCCAGGCAAAATCGCCTAAGCCTCCCATTGAAAATCAAATGGTCGTCCCTTATTATAGCGACAGATGACACTTTTTTTAAAAATAAAATATGATACGTATATGTCATGTGCAAGGTCGCAACAAATACACAAAATAACAACGACCGAGTTTGTTTCCAATTAAGATTTGCATTATCTTGTTAAAATTAAGGTAAGCCAGAACCTAGGTTATTTTTTTACCCCACTGTTTTCAAAGGACAAATCTGTTTTTCTAAAACCAGCGAACCAGATGTAATTAAACAATCCCTCAACCAACATTGGCATTGTTGCTAAAAATGAAACATACGGGGAAAAGTAAAATCAAAAACATTTACAGATACAGGTCAATATGACAAGATCTACTTCGCCTACAGTAAACAATTATTCTGCTATATTGGAGTAATTGCCATTTTTGTCGATATTTCACATTTTTACCCCTTTTTAGCTCATCTGGCTATGCCATGGTGAGCATATGCTATTACTTGGCATCCATCGTCCGTCGTTAACTTTTCATTCAAAGCTTTTCCTCTCTGAAACCACTGTGCCAATTGGAAACACACCATTGGTCACAATAGTCCTTCGGTGGTTCAATTCAAAAATTGTCTCTGGCTTGTCCGCACCTCATCCACGGTGGTCACTAGCGGTAAACGTAGTTTAACGTAGGGACCCTATGGGAAATGAATTCAAAGATCTTCTCCTCTGAAACTGAAGAGCCAATTGGAACCAAACTTGGCCACAATGGTCCTTGGGTGGCCCTCTTGGGTTTGTAATTTTTATGTTTGGACCTTATCCAAGATGGCAGCCAGCAGGGAACATATTTGTAACATAGGACCATATGGAAAATACATTCAAAGATCTTATGTTCTGAAACCTCCTAGTCAATTGGAACAAAACTTGGTCGCAAGATTCCTTGTTTGGTCCTCTTCAAGGTTTGTGATTTAAAGTTCGTACCTTATCCAAGATGGCTGCCAATGCTGAACATAGCACTGTTGAGCCCTTAAGTGTAATCCTTACCTTAATTGTAATCCGATTACACTTAAGGTTAAGGACCATCCTTAAATGTAACCCTGGTTACATTTACGGTTGCAGGACCTCCCTTAATTGTAACCGATTACAATTAAGGGAGATAGTGTAGATATGTCTGCATTACATACCGTAATTGTAATCCCTCGGAATTAGTTTACAATTTGCAGCGCATCTAAAAAACGTGTTCCGCCATAGCATGATTATGAGTCATATTTGTTTTAGATGGCCATCGTTACCATGGAAACAAAAATAAGTGCTTAGAATTGTTTCAAAAAATGTAATAATTGTTCTAAAGCTTCAATTCCTAAAAACGGAAAAGTAGACGGAATTGTATGAAAATGATAGAAATTGTGACTTTTAAACAATATTTATAACAAGACTCAAGCTAGCGACAAATTTCTAGCGACCAATTTTCTAGCGAACAATTTTGGGGTGTATCTAAAAACCAAAAATTAAAGGCATACCGAAAAGAACCATAATGCATATTATTTCTAGCNTTTTTTTTTTTTTTTTTTTTTTTTTTTCCTAGAAATACCATAATTGCTAGCGTTTCCATGGGGATAAATCAAGTAGCTAAGAATCGCTTGAAAATGTGCAGACAGGGTGTTAAAAGATTTGTAGAAACTATTCTGAGGGTTAAAATTTTTCTTATGACAACCGTTGAAATGGAATCGAAAAATGATATTTTTCGGGACTCCGTGATTAGTTGTTTTATTCAACGGGCTGATTCGGGATTAACCCGTAACAATACCCATGGTAAACGGAATAGGAATCTTCATTTTTCGGATCAGGATTAAGTCATTTATTTACTGGGAAAATCGGGATTTTGTCATTATTTTCACATGAATCCGACCCCCTCCTTCCCCCTTTAAAAGAACGGGAAGATAAAAAACAGTCAGGATAAACATTTACAGGAAAGGTGACCAGGATGGGTTGTCTTACGTTAGATAACTATCTGCATGCGACTCCCTCCGACTTACTCCTTCATTCGAAGAACAATCAGACAACAACAAAATAGATACTTTCATTTATCGGATCAGACTGTTTCTCATCGATACTGGGATTTATACGGAAATACCTGATGCTCTCTTGCCAAATCATGCAGAGAGTTTCGTGTATGATGCTACTGTTGTTCAATATTGTGGACGATGCGACATCTTTACAAATCTTTTTAAATGGACATAAATACCAGAGATTTGAAGCTACGGGAAGTATCACTATATATATCGTGTCTACCCCGACGCTATCAAAATTGGCGCAAAATTCAAATCGTAAAAAACTAGAATTCGAATATCTCACTATTTCCACGTATCTTTAATAAACTTAATATATTGGTATATCTCAGAAACTTGCCAACACGGATCACAAACCGGATTTCACTGTTGTGCTTCCCACTGACTACAAATTCACAACAAACATGGACCCAAATGGGTGTCTCGCCCGTCGGTACATGGGTCAGTTGGAAATTGTTAGACAAATTGCAAAGGAAATGAGGAAATATACTACAAAAATTAACCTAAATTACACCAATTTCAGTTATCAAGAAATGTATCTGATCAGAGAAACTTTAAGTGTTTGATCATTAGATTGTGAAAGTGAAGTCAAGGGCAAAAGTCTTATACGAGACTGACATAAACTACCCAAAGCAAGTGACATACAAAATATTATTAATCTACCACTAATAAATGAATGGATCTAATCTAAAGAAAATTAACATGGTCACTTAACCTTCATTTAACAGATCAAGGACAGAAATCACACACCAGACTGACATATACTACTTAAGACCAACCTTCATATCTAATATTATTGACCTAGCACTTGTATTAATTGAGAAATTGATCAAATCAGAGAAGGTTAACCTGGTCACTAGACCGTGAAATTGAGGTCAAGGACTATTGTCATATGCCTAACTGTTGTTGAGAAAGTGATCTAATCAGAAAAACTTAACATGGTCAGTAGACTGTGAAAGTGAGGTCAAGGGCAAAAGTAACATATCAGACTTGACATGTACTACACATGAGCGAGCTACATATCAAATATCATTGACCTACCACTAATAGTTGTTTAGAAATGGATATAATCAGAGAAATTTAACCTGGTCACTAGACCATGAAATCGAGGTGAAGGACAAAAGTCATATAACAGACTCACTCACATGAACTACCCAAGACCAACCTACATACCATATATCATTGACCTACCATCTATAGTTATTGAGGAATGGATGTAATCTGTAAAAACTTAACCTGGTCACTAGACCGTGAAATTCAAGTCAAGGTCACATAATTTTGTGTCCATCAGGTAACACTTACATGTGATAAGTACTGCCACTGTACGAATAAGATGTTCCTACATAAAAAGGTTTTCAATTTATCCTGTATTTAGTAAAAGTTAACGACGCCACCGCCGCCGCCGTCGTCATACTTTGCACGCCTATGTCCCACTTTCGGCGACTTTTTGTCGCGGGCGAGACAAATACAATATGGCGAATGACGCCTCTTGCTACAATCTCGTGACGTCATGTAGCCAAAGTATGGATGAAATGAATTTCTATACGATATACTAGGAGCTCCAAATCTCTGCATTTTTTTTCTGTGCATGGTTTTGTATAATCCATTTAGTTTTATGAGTAGTTGTCTGCCTGCATTGGCTCTTTATCTCTTTGACTTTGTTGATTTAGGTCAGGTAACGGGATAGTGAAAAAGGGTTATAGTTGTTATTGATACATTTACGGTAAGTATTACATTTAAGGGTTGATGTTGAACCTACGTTTACTCCCGGCTTTTTGTTTTATTAGTTTTGCATTTATGTTTTGTGCTTCGTGTGTCTGTCATTCGTGTCTATGTCAAGATTTCCGATAGTATTCTAAGTACTTTTTCTCTGCCCCTTTTTTCCATGGTAACGATGGCTACTTAAAACAAATATGGCTCACAATCAAGCTATGGCGAACACGTTTTCTTATCTTATATGTGCTTCAAATTTTAAACTAATTCTGAGGGATTACAATTACGGTAGGTACTGCAGGTATATGTACACTATCTCCCTTAATTGTAATCGGTTACAATTAAGGGAGGTCCTGCAACCGTAAATGTAACCGGGATTACATTAAAGGGTGGTCCTTAACCTTAAGTGTAATCGGGTTACATTTAAGGTAAGGATTACACTTAAGGGCTCAACATAGCACCCTTTGGGAAATGCATTCAAAGATCTTCTCTGAAACTAGTAAGCCAATGGGAACCAAACTTGGTCACAATACTCCTTGGGTTGTCCTCTTCAGCCAGTGGGGAACATAGTTTACGACAGAGACCCTATGGGAAATGCATTCAGAGATCTTCTCCTCTGAAAATACCAAGCGAATCGGAATCAAACTTGGTCACAATAGTCCTTCTTTGGTCCCCTTCAAACTTTGTGATTTTTATGTTTTTACCTCATTCAAGAAGACCGCCAGTACGGAACATAGTTTAACATAGGACCCTATGGGAAATGCATTTAAAGATCTTATTTTCTGAAACTGGTTGAATAATTATTGTTAAATTTAAAAAAATATTCCTAGGGTGACCCTCTTCAAAGTTTGTGAATTTTAAGTTCGTTTCTCATCCAAGATAGCTGCCAACGAGGAACACAGTTACAAGGTGAGCGATCCAGACTCTTGAAAGTCTCTTATTTGGTTAATATTATATGCAATTTTTCGCTGAATGTATTTAACAGAAACTGAAAATAGTTTAATTTTGAATGTAATACACTTTCTGATTGGTTAAAAAGTTTAGGTTTATTTCCACTGTTGCCATTGTCACAACAGTTATTTCACGGTCGTCACTATGATTGGACAGATCGTTACAATGTTTCTATTTTTACAATGTATAGATATTTCTCCAGTTAGAGCGGTAAACGGAGATATAAGTACATTGGTATAGGTAGAGAACAAGCATACTTTTTGTGAAATATGAATCCGAATCTGAGAAAGAAATATACAGAGGAGGACGTGATTAAAATGAAAGAGACTCTGATCGAGAATATCTTTGTCCAGTTTTTAAGACTAGTTTTTCAACAGAATATTGGAATTTCAATGGACAAAACTGTGCACCTCTTTCAGCCGATCTGTTTCTCCACTCTTATGAAGCTGAATTCATCGAAGGGCTTCTTTAAAATACGGATAAAAAAAAAAACTAACAAAATCCTTTAATTTCAGCTTCCGTTATATATTTGTCAATAAACAACCATCGCTTTGGTGATTTTCTTCATCCTATATACCTGAAAGAGCTCGAATTTCAGGATACTACAGACACTGACACACCGGCTTCATTCCTAGACCTTCACCTTGAAATTGACAACAGAGGTAGGCTACAAACTAGGCTGTATATGATACACGCGAGGACTTCACTTTTCCAATTAGTCAACTTCCCTTTTCTTTGTAGCAACATTCCAACAGAACCTGCTCTCCAAACTCATTCAAGCTCAAGAGCATGTGGTCGATACAGTGACTTTCTTGACAGAGTCCGGTTGCTCACAAATAGGCTACTTAAACAAGGGCATGTTACCCTTAACTTGAAGTCATCACTGTCGACACCAAGATCTTGTGGACTGCTATGGGATATCTGTTTATAAGATGACAACATATCTATCCCTTTAACAGCTCAAGATTGTTGTTTCCTCCACTGGATTTAACTTTACTCCCAGAGTTGCATACATCTCGAATTGACGAAAATGGGCATTATCTTAGTTCTTAAATTTAGGACAAAGGAGACGATTCAATTTCCCTAACATGGACACTTATATTCCAGCTTGTCCTGCTTACGGAGTATATGTTTCACAGTTGATTCGTTACGCGAGAGCGAGCACAAATTATACAGACTTTCTCATTAGACATGGTCATCTCCGTGACCGCCTTATTAATCAAGGCTTCAAAAACTTCCGTCTCATTCGATCATTAAAAAGTTCTTTAATAGATATCAGAACCTTATGGAAAAATTTGGAGTTTCGGTCCAAATTCTTTTACTTAGTACGACTTTTCAATAGCTATTGGTGTTGAGTTGCTACCAGACACTACCGCAATGGAAGGGAATGTTTGGTGCGCTATAAAACCGGTTTAACCACCATTTCTTTTGAAATGCCTGTACCAAGTCAGGAGCATGCGGTCACCAATTCTTCCGATGGTTTCCACCTGATTTGTCTTTAATTTTGACTCATGAACTTCGGCTTTTGACAAGTCGGTTCGTTAATTTTGTTATTACCCCGATTTCCACTCTTGAAGTCACGTTTCTTATGGGTCAGAACGAAACGAGGAATTTTAATAAAGGAGCTTTCTTACATTATTCCTGTAAAGTTTCGTTGACGTTGTTTCAGTGGTTTTAGAGGAGATGATCAAAATATGATTTTCTTATAGGGTCCAATGTTGAACTATGTTCAGCGATGGCGGTCGAGTTTATTGTCTGGTCAGACATAAATAAGCATATTTGGTAATGACCTTCCACACATCATTCCTGTAAAGCTTTTGTTAAATTTGTTCCAACAGTATCAGAGAAGATGTTCAACATGTGAAAAGCTAACGGACGGACGACGGACGCAAAGTGATGGCAAGAGCTCACACTTACCCTTTGGGTCTGATGAGCTAATAAGGCAAAACAACAAATAGTTCCAATATCAATAAAAGTTTGGTTTTGCTTACCAAAACGATGTCTCCTTTGTTCCCAAGATTTAGATACGAGTCCGAAAGAATTTTTAGGTTATTTTGATACATGTAAAGTGAAATTATATTATTATGAGGGTGCCTCACTGTATATCAAGCTTCATTACTTTCTGTGGAGCAGTTAAAGAGGTGTTTCGCTTAATTACAATCTGTTACATAAGACTTTTGCCAATTCTTAGGTCCATAACATGATTTCCTAGTAGTATACACAACTACATGTAGTGAAGTTGCCAAAAACTAAGTTTCATTAAATTCTGCTTTGTAGTTTTAGAGGGAATGTGCTGATGAACTTTGTGTCGGACAGACGCATGAGCATGGCAGAAAGTGTGGGGGGGGGGTACATACTTATCAAGGTTCACTGCTATTTTGACTGAAAGCTAAAGCCAATATCTATTCAAGCAAGTAAAATGATACCCAGAAGATAAGACACATGGGTAAACATGCATTTTGTATAACTATTTAGAGTATTGTTATTGATCAATTCAATGAAAGTAAATAAAATATTATCAAGCAAAAGAGTCTCTTAAATAGGAAGTTGGCCTTCTTTGCCTTCTAGCAGATGATACGGAAAGATTTATAAAGGGACGAAAGACTCATGTTCACCGATATCAGTACTGTCTTTGTCAAGCTCCTTCTTTGCAGTTCTTCATAGTTCTTTCAGTGAACAAAATTGTATATTATTCAGTTCAATCTATCTATCTACCAATTTTATAACAGTTGATATCTTTGTCCTTAGCTGATTTTGGCTTTCCATTAAGATCATATTTAGTTATTTGTTCTCTATCAGTTTTCAAACATGTTTGAGTTTATGGTCTTCCAAATGTTTAGATTTTATCTGCACTGAAGAGACATAAGTTGTCGAAATGCGCATATGCAGAAACTAACTTTTCAGTAATTTCGGTATTTTGTTATCTGGATAAGTTGTACAGAAAAAAAAAGAATTTTGCAAAGAATTGTCATGCAATGTACAACGGAAATGATCAGAACCCGAGGGTACATCATAGTGTATATAACCAACAAGTTTCACTGGTGATGCTCAATGCTTTCTGTAATAAGAGTTCTTGAATCAAACACAACTTTTGATTTTAAATCACTCTTTGATTTTTAAATAGAGTTAAATTTCCCAACACCCACTTTTTGGGGTTTTACTATTTTGATAACTTTCCCATCATTGTTCCCATTTCCCAATTTTTTACCACTTTTTCCAAGTTTTCAAAACCGTGTCACTCCCCTCATACATGGACTTGAATTTCTAGACTTTACCACGTATGAGCGGTAAGATCATGCTTACCTGTCTGGAGCCCTTGATGGTACCAGATTTATGTGGTATTTAACACTGCTAGGTATTGGTGACGTTGTTCTAACTTCTTGGCTTAATCTGTTTTGTTTCTATATTGTTTATTTTATTTTTTATTCCCGCACTAGGGAATCAAAGTTCGGGTACATTGTTGTTGTCTCTGTCCGTCCGTTACGCATTTTTTGCGACTTGAACTTGAACTCTTCCATTTCGGGATTTAGGAATTTAATTTAGCTGAATTAGTACCGGCAATGCATACAATAAGCTTTCGGGATAGATGAAAAACAATATACAAAAAGGCTCAAATTTCATTTTTCTTACAGAATTGTGCTTGTAGTCTGAAGATGCGCAATACGCTTTTGTAATTTCGATAACGGTCCCAATTTCAGGAAATTCCCAGAAAGTGTCTAGTTACACTTATAATGTTTCTTAATTTTTGCATACAATCATGACTTTTTGCAAGTTTTTGGTACATGTACAATAATTAAAAAATTGTGAACACAAAGGTTTTTTTTAATTTTTTGGTAAATTTCCAGAAACAGTTCTTTTATACGTCTATAGAGTAGAACAAAACTTTACTTAGTTCTTACAAGTATTTGAGTTTGTATGCACTGAAGAAACATTTATCAATTTACCTTTTCAATGGTGGTCATCAGATTTGATTTGCTAACATTTAGAGTATATCTAAGCAGTATAGCTTATTTATGACAATTTTTTACCCGAATTGCGTCGAAGTCGAACTCGGCTTATAATTTGATGAATGGTGTCTGGGCGTCCGGGCGTCCAGGCGTCAACTTTGGTTTCTGCATGATATCTTGAAGTCGAAATGAAACTTGGCATAGATATGACTTATGATCAGAGGACGAACGCTATCGATTTTGAGGTTTGTCCGACAAAGGTCAAGGTCACAACTTCTAAAAATGTAACAAAAAATTACAATTAGAAATAAAGCCTAAAATCACATGTTTGGTATTATTTGGATAACAAAAATAGCTAAAAAATTCTATTGTTCATACAAAAGTTCTCTTTATATTGTCAGAACATGTTCAACTCATCTATTACTTCTGTACACCAACACACTTTTTTGGATGTCATTAACTTAAAAATAAAATATATTGAAAAGTCAAAATTAAAAAAAGGGAGGTAATAAATGTTCAATATTTCTAAAAGTCTTCTGCAATATCCAGTTTAAATAAAATTTTATATGGAAAATGCCTTTGGTTATTCTGGTTTTTAGTAAATTTCCTGAAACTCAATTTCAGCAACATGAATTGCCTAGATTATAAGGGACATCCTGCTCAATTCTTTTTTTTGAATGGTGGTCTGAAATGGGTTGTAATGGACAGTGGAGCTTTCAGTTGCCATGGAAACCAAACCAGAACACTGAATTATTCTGCTACATATTTTTCTTCACAATTTCAGAAATATGTATAACTCGATTATAAGGGGAACCCTTTCCAAAATATTTTTATTGAAAGGGGGACTTGAAATGTTTTGATTGCAGCAATACCTATTACCGGTACCTGGATTATAAGGGGAACTCCTGCCCCAATTTTTTTCATAGTAGTCTGAAATGGGTGGTAATGGATAGTGGAGTTTTCAGTTGCCCTGGAAACCAAACCAGAACACTTAATCTTTGAAAAAAAGTATTCTGCTATACATATTTTTTCTTCGCAATATAAATTACAAAAATGTAGATTTGCCAAAATTTTTTTAATGACGGGGGATTCGGAATGTTTTGATATGTATTGCCTTTATTATAAGGGGAACCCCTGTCCAAATTTTTTTTTTGAATGGGGGTCTGAAATGGGTTGTAACGGATAGTGGAGCTTTCAATTACCATGGAAACCAAATTAAAAAAAGTATTCTGCTACATATTTTTCAATACAAATTAGATTATAAAAGGAACCCCTGCCATTTTTTTACGAAAGGGGGACTCGCAATGTTTTGATTTCAGCAATACGTATTACCTTTAATATAAGGGGAAACCCTGCACCAATTTTTTTTAATTGTAGTCTGAAATTGGTTGTAATGAATAGTGGAGCTTTCAATTGCCATGGAAACCAAACCAGAACACTGAATCTTTGAAAATAAATATTCTGCTTCATTTTTTTCCTCACAGTTTCCGAAATATCACTCAAATGTTTAGAAAAAAAAGTATTCTGCTACATACTTTTACCATTTGAGCAATATTCGAAAATTAGATTTTAAGGGGAACCCCTGCCCAAATTTTTTTTTGGAAAGTTACTTGGAATTTTTTTACTTCATGCAGCTATCAGCAATATGTATCACCTAGATTATAACCCCTGTCAAATTTTTAACCAAGTTGGGACAAAGTCAAACATCCTGCAAACGTTACATTATAAGGCTCTGATTGAAATAAAAGAATTCATATGCTTATGTACAACTATTTGCATATCTGATGATGTACTTATGAAAATAACAAATATTCGTAACTCGGCTTTCGCACCTTTGGTACATTTTCTGATTTTTGAAAACCTGTCTTACTTGCGCAAATGTGAAACCTGTGTTAGTTGTAAATCACAATTATGGGCGATGATTCGGGAACAATCATTTGATTTTGAAATAGGGGGATTAGAAGGAGACTTAAGTCCGAACTATTTTTTCTCGATGAAATTTTGATATTGGATATTTTTTAGCGCGCTTGCGCGAGCACATTTTATTTTCAAACTGTTCCCTTATTTTATCTGAACTTTTGGGATCCCGGCTATTTTTTAGTCCCTAAATTTGTCCCGATTTTTTTTCTCAGTACAATGAATCCTTGATTTTTTTTAAACCCTCTCCATAAAAATCAAATAGTTTTCCCCTTATATCCTAAATTTAATCAAGAGCAGTAAATCATTCGTTACTAATTTTTCATCGTTATACCTAATGTTTTCCATAGCTCACATTATCCGTTACATTCATGTAAGATGCTTCTTTTGCCCCTTGCCAGACTTTGTGTTGTTTGTACGCATTTCCCACAGCATTTAATGTTAATTAAGTGCCTCGCCACCGACGAATCCATAAATCAAAATGCGGGGGGGGGGGGTCTAGTTGATGTTTGCAGGGTTTGGGGTCAATTCTTGCCTAAATCTGTAGGAAGTGAATTTTTTTCTAGAAAAATGTAAGACACACGGCTTCCATATGGATCATCCAATATCCACTGGCGATTATTTATTTATAATTAAACAACACTTAGTCATCATCTCATAACGAACATTCATGCAAAGTTTCAGTACATCCATTCATCGGTTTTGTATACATTTTCAATGCAGTTCAATACTAAACTTAGTTTCCAGCTGGCAGCAATTTGAATAAATTTTCGTCACCAAATTAACCCCACTTGTTTATCATATTATAATAACCACTACCAATTTTTAATCTCTAGAAGGAAATCTTTGTATGCAATTCCCATTGCAATAACTTTGAATTAGAGAAAGGCTCCAGTTTGATTTATATATTTAGATCCCCGTAGAAGACCTTTAAATGAAAAAAAAAAGTTACGGTGGACACAATTTGATAGCAACAATTCGCCCTGACCTTCTCAGAATAACAATATCATAATTAGAATACATCGAAATGAAGATTTAACTAGAAAAACACGAGGGGACTTTATAAACATAAGTGGATGATATAAATCGGATAATGGTTTTTATGAAATAAAAACGATACGCTAGGCTGTGGAATAGCCTTGGATAGAAAATTGCGTGTTTAATTGACAAGGGTGTGGTGGCTCATGATGTATTTGTATACTCAAATTAATAATTTTCGTTATTTTTGTCATGTCGGATTCTACATACACAACTGGACCATGTACAGCTCGCTGATCATCTTAGGTAAAATCACAATTTTGTAAAATGGTAAAACTGGAGAAATTAAATGTTGTTATAGCGTATTTAATTCTTCAAAAGGAGCTTTATCCATTTCTTAATTATTTATTATTGCTTAAGGAGGTATAGCCTCCTTACCCACATAAGAGTTACACGTTTTACACACAATATGCTTCTCTCCTTTTAACATTTCTTTCAACCTCTCATCTTTTGCATCAAATTCTTTCTCGTGTACTTGGCTTCGACACATAAACCTTTTACAACACACACAAATTAACACCGGTAGCTCTTTATTCTCCCGCAAAAAACACAATTCTATCTCTTTCCACCTTGCCTAAGTATCTCCACAAACTACAATCACGCTTTGTTTAACACAATTGAAAAGTCTTTTATAGTATTTGTATATATTTGATTATTGCACAATACCTCATCTTTATTTATTAACTTCTGGTTTTAAATTTATACATTACTGTTCTTATTCTTTTTATCATATCTATATTTATAAATCTGGCTAAGCGATATTGCAATACCAGTCCCATCATGCTCTACAAACCTGTTCCCAGTACCACCTATTGTAAATGTTAATAATACTTTTCAACTTCCACAAGGAAACAGAAAAATTAAAGCCCGCCCCGTTTTATCAGGACGAAACTGGACGCCATTTTGATTTTCGAGAATCTGAAATTCCTATTGGTCAGTAGTCTTCTGCGCATGCGTACTCCTCACCTCCCCCCAAGAACTATTTATATACTAGTAGCTAGGCTATTCCATAGCCTAGCTAATTATGGATAGAAAAGCACTTAAGATGGTTATCAGGAAAACCTAAAACCTTGATTTGCCGTGAATGAGATTCGAGCTTAATTTTAAGAACTGAAACCTTAAAACGACAGTTTCGTGGAATGATCAATTAGGAACAATTAAACATACAAAGATAAAGAGTGACAACGATGCTATGGAATTTTAAAGAAAGCCTACAAATTTATGGGTAGCGTGTTGAATGATTCAATAAAAACATAAAGCGAAATAAAAAAAACATTGGTAAAAAAACATACAGGTTTGGGTAAGGAAGTAGGAGTCAAGCTAATTCGAGATAGGACATAGATTTAAGTTTTTCTAAGCGTCCCCACATTCCCTTACAGTTCCACTCTTTTCTATAACATTCTTAATTCCCGAAACTTACAGATATGGCAAGAAAAATAGCTCATTTTTTGTAAACTCGTAGCTTCATTTGATACCATTCACTATTTTTGTTTGTACAAATGTACTTCCAGTTTTTCACATACGTAGCATGCATGATATTCTATGTTTCAACTACTAACATTTTAAAATTTCTCTTCCAATCTCAGTTTCCATGACAACACCAACTATTTTATTCCTAAAGACTCAGCATCAGTGAAGTACACTTACTACTTCAACATTGTTGTAATGTATTATCAAGTAAAAGTTCTTTTAAAACTGGCGACAATATGTGTCGAAAATGTACTGCACATATTGTCGCCGGCGACAATATGTGTAGGCGACAATATGTGCAAGGCGACAATATGTGCCGATACGTCTGCACATATTGTCGCCGGCGACAATATGTGCAGGGGCGACAATATATGCCGTAACAGATGCATGAAATAGAATCATTAAACAATTATATAGGCAAAACATTATAATGATTTTGTATGGATAAAACCAGACAAATACGAAAATTGACAGAAATACCAAACACATCGAGTAGCAAACCTCGTTTATATCGATAAAAATACAAAAAGGTGTTAACCCTGCAACATAAACAGGCTACATGGATTCAAACCCTATATTTATCTAAATTCTTGATTACGACAAAAAAATTATTTTGCAATTGAAAACCTGACTTAAAAGTAGCAGTCTTCAAACATCAGTACTGTATTTTCATATCTAAAATCGACAAAAATCTGGATTTCTGAAAGACACCTTAACTTTTGAACTGAACTGTACATTTCTAGCAAAAAAGAGCTTTGATTCTGTTGCGAATTGATTTAAGGCGCAGACAAAGTATGACTGGTGTGGCTGTATGAAACAGAAGTTTCGTAACGTGTTCAAGCCGGCCAATATAAGTAAAAATTAATGAATTATTACATTAAACTTCAACAATTGCTTCTATTACTTCCATCTGCCAATAAATTACCAGAAATAAAATTATAATTATAGATGCCAAACGAGATTGTTGTCTCTGAGAACTGCTCTGAAATTTTGCGCTAGATATTTGACTTTTAACGAAAGAAACCACCATTCCGACTACGAACACTGCAATGCGGACCATGGATAAAATAAATAACGGCAATTCTCTGTGTGGACGATATCCCACTGAATTGATATCACCACATAAATCAAAGCTTGCTGACAAAATTTTTACGTAAACTGGTGTAACAATCAAATTAAGGAAGTATGTGCCAGACACAATGTACCTAGTTCGTGTTTTAGTTACATTGGCCTGACTATGCAAAGGATACAAAACCATATAGATTCGTAATGATGACAAATTAATTAAGTGATAAAGAATGCTGCTTTCGAAACTTTTTACAACCCCATACGATACAATACACGGAATATCATATTCGTTAGTGAACTTACATGGAAAGTTTATCTTATAACAACGATACAGTCCGTCTCCAATGGAGGCAAAAGAGAAACTTTGGAGGGTAATGAATATTGGTGAGATAAAGTCTTTTTCAATAAATCCTATTATGAAGATTAATAAGTGTCCTATAAGCATAACAACTGCACAACATGCTAAAATGATAGTCAGAGGAACCATGTAAGACATGTTCTCTGGAATTATGCCATACCTACAGAAAGCGCCAACGTTAAGGACAATCCATCAGTATCACCAACTGAAACAGTTAAATAATGATATTACATTTAACGAAAAAAAAGAATATATTTATTGTGCAAGAATGATTTATGGCTTCAAGTTCATGACAGGGAAATTGTTATGTTAGTTCTTTTGAATTGAAAGGTTACTGACGAATTCGTGCATTAAAGTATGAATTTACCAGAAATAGTGTTTCTATCAAATTATCACGCCGGTTATTCCGATACACAGAACCGGAGCGTTACTGCAATTGGAAACACAATGAACATGGAGAGAAAAATTATAATAATGTACCCCTTAATAACATTCCATAGTAGAAAAAAATAGCGTTGAAATCTGAATACAAATCGACAAATATGCTAAATCGGTGGAATCATATGCTCTAAAGGGGTACTCATATGCTCTAAAAGTAATGCTCATTGTTCAAAGCCTCATGGTGACTTCAAGATGAAGAACAACAATAAAAGCGTTGTTCCATTGCTGTGTTTTACCATGTATTTGTAGAGATTTTGTCTCATTTGCATTTACTCCATATCCTTCATTGTTATCTATACATACTGTTTCTGGAAAATGGTATTGCGCTTGAATAAACACGATTTAAGTATCAGTCGAGACTCAAACGTGGTCGGTATCACTTGAAAGTCCCTTTATGACCAAAGTAAAAAAGAGAAGACTATGAGACTATGAGGTTCTTGTTTAAACTCACAAATTCATACGCTTTGGTCTCGCCCACGACGGAAGGTCGCGGAAGTGAGACTTAGGGATACCGTTTCGGCAATTGCAATGGCGTCAACAATGTGAACTTTAGAGAATTGTAATGCTTATGTAAGTTGTAAGTCAATAGTACTATTATTTGATGTGCAGAAGCATTAGTATCGGTACAATTTTACTCAAATACCTATTTAAATGACCTTTACCCCGAATCATGTCTGAGTGACTACGTGAAGTTTTTCTTAAGCAGTGAGTACATACTGACCAATTGTATGTCCTGGCTACATGATAGTTGACTATTAGATGGGTCTTGGGGAGAACATACCAATTCCATGCCCACGACTAATTAGTTATGTCCACACCCAGGTAGTGTCTCTGAACCCTCAGTCATTCATGAACTATAACGTCAAATTTTTAACGAGCAGTTAGTACAGCCTGCATCAGTAGTCCTAGCCACTTGATATTTCATGTGCATTTGCATGTGGATTATTACGTTTTATATGTTTATGCATTTTATATGTGTAAACAAGCTGCATATGGTGTAACATTTGTATAAGAATGCCACAGATCAGTATCTAACTAAACCGACACCTGCATCTCTTCATAAAGGGATTTAGTTTACTTTGGGGTCCCTATCCAAGACCTGATCTTTTGACTGTCATAGCATGCTATCATCAACAGATTAACAAATCGACAGGCAGACAACAAGTATGTAAGTTAAGAAATATAACGAGGCACGATAAAGTAAGACAACAGACATACAGGTTAAAATGGATATCATGTAATTACGATGACAGGTTGACACGGTTAACAGGCCGACAGACAGGCGAACATGATAAAGTAAGGGATGACGTACAAAGTAAATGAAGATTTTCAACATGATGACGCACCACCTTACAGGTTAACCGGCAGACATAGCGACAGGTATACATGATGAAACAAGACAGCTTAAATCTAAGAGAGTTCTGGCGGGGTGAAAAAGCCATTTTAGCAGCGTGATTGGTAAAAAATTTCCCTTGAAATAGGCGAGATGTGTACTTTTTCATATATCTTTTATGTGAAAGCAAAGAGTTTAACCTTGGCGACATACTTGGGAGACTGATTGATTAGTAAGCGTTTAACGTTCAGTGAGCAATATTTCAGCTATATCAGGACGATAACAAGTTAATCTTTTTTAGTAAAATAATGTTTTTTTTCCTTTGGAACAAATATCATATGTCATTAAGTCCGTAATGAACAAATATTAAAAAGTTTTTCCTGATGGAAAAATTTAAGGTAATATTTTATCTTTTTGAAAAAATCTTATGACGAAACTAATATTCTGTCATATTTATATGAAACAGTGATTTTAGTTAAAATGTGCATAAAGGAACGGAAGCTAGTTTTTGTTAGAGTTTGCGTCTTTTGGAATACTGCTACAGTACAGTTCTAGCAGACAATTTTTCTGTTGTCTGAGAATTTATTATTTTGACAAAAGTAAGAAATAAGACAGAGAAAAATGTACTAGGAAACTAAATCTCAATTACCAATAGCTAACTTACCCTGTGTAGATTCAGGAGGATAATATCGTTGTTCTAGTTTAAATGGCTTTAGCCGGCACGAATATTTGCGATCACTTTCAGTCTGTAGTCCGTCTTACCCATCAAACTTTTATTCAAAGGTCTCTTCCCCCTGAAACAACTGTGGCAATTGGAACCAAACTTCTTTCTCTGAAACAACTGTGCCAGTTGGAACCAAACTTTTTTCTCTGAAAAAACTGTGCCAATTGGAACCAAACTTCTTTCTCTTAAACAATTGTGCCAGTTGGAACCAAACTTCTTCCCTTTAAACAAATGTGCCAGTTGGAACCAAACTTCGTAATAATAGTCCTTGGATAAAACTTTCATGTTCATATGTTATTTAAGATGACCGCCAGTGGGTGAACACAGTCTTACATCGAACCTTACGGGAAAACGCATTTAGAAAACTACTGAATGCCAATCAGATATCTTCTTTAAGACAACTGGACCTACTGGAATCAGACTTGGCCACGATAGTCATTGGTTGGTCCTGTAAAAAGGTGATTTTTAGCAAGATAATCACCAGTTGGAAACATATACATTCTTTTACGAGTTTTTCCTTGATACTTTGATATACTCGTACCTTCTTTTTGGATAAATTGTCTGTACTTCAGAACACTTTTTAAATGTGATTGTTTGCAATGTTTCACTATGTCTGAAAGTGTCTCTTGCTTACTATTACACTATTTTTTACATTATGTTTAAAATTCATGACTTAAAATAATAATAAAAACTTCAGCAACAATTCCAAGCATGCCTTACTGCAGAGTAAACTAATTCTGCTGCTAAAATATTTTGCATTATCAGTCATAGAAGATACAGCCTGACAAACAATAATTCTGAGTTATACGGATTCAATACCCATTATTTCAACGTTTTTTAATCTTAAGTTTATTATCTAGTTGCATACATTTGTATTCAGTGGTGAATGAAAGGATATGGAGTAAATGTACATGACGGCACCAGGGTGCACAAGCCGAGTTGCAACTTCAAATATTACGTGACCAAGTTAATGTGAAGACCCAAATATTTCTAAAATTGTCTATTATCTTTCCTACCTAATATCTAAAATTCTAAGAATTCAAGACGGTCCATTTTCTAGTTTCATGTCTTGACATTTTACTATATAATTACAAAAACAGGAAAACAGCAAACACCTACAATGTCCAGGAACTACAATCACATGCCATAATTTACAAGCAAACTGCACCAGAAAAACAATAATGAAAACAAGAGACAAACATAAATAACGATAGGAACTCGGGATAGCCGGACTTGGTACCGGCAGCAGCAAAAGCCAGTTGTAGGGTTAAACCGGTTTATGGGTACCCAAACCTCCCCTTTCTCTATTTACCGTCACTGTGACCTTAACTGACCTTGACCTTTGATCTACTTTCCCCAAAATCGATAGAGTTCCTCCCCTCCTGGTAGCTAACAATATATCCAAGTTTCATTTCAAATGGATGTAAACTGTTTGAGTTATTATCCAGCAACCCAATTTTTCTGAATTTTTTAGTCTATTTCCAGTCACTGTGACCTTGACCTTTGACATACTTTCTCCACAATCGATAGATCTCCTCCCCTCCTGGTACCCAACAATATATCCAAGTTTCATTTCAATTTGATGTATGCTTTTTGAGTTATCATCCGGAAATCAAATTTTTTTGAAATGTTCAGTCTATTATCTGTCAGTGTGACATTGACTTTGACATACTTTCTCTTAAATCAATAGGGTTCCTTCCCTACTGGTACCCAACAATATATCTAAGTTTCATTTCAATAGCATGTAAACTGTTTGAAATATCATCCGGAAATTATTTTTTTTTAATTTTCTGTCTATTTTTAGTCATTGTGACCTTGACCTTCGACATACTTTCTCCAAAATCAATAGGGTTCCTTCCCTCCTGGTACCCAACAATATATCCAAGTTTCATATCAAATGGATGTAAACTGTTTGAGTTATAATCCAGCACCCAATTTTTCTGAATTTTTTAGTCTATTTCCAATCACTGTGACCTTGACCTTTGACATACTTTCTCCACTATCGATAGAGCTCCTCCCCTCTTGGTACCTAACAATATATCCAAGTTTCATTTCAGTTGGATGTAAACTTTTTGAGTTATCATCCAGAAACCAATTTTTTCTGAAATGTTTAGTCTATTTTCGGTCACCGTGACCTTGACCTTTGACCTACTTCCTCCAAACTCGATAGGGTTCCTTCCCTCCTGGTATCCAACAATATATCCAAGGTTCATTTCAATTGGATGTAAACTTTTTGAGTTATCATCCGGAAACCAATGTTTGATGCCCGCAAGCACGCACGCACACACGCCCGCAACACTAAACCAATAGCCGAGTTCAACTTCCTTAAAAATTAATGGTTCGTGTTATTTCTCTAACCCTCAAACAGTACCATGGTAATGTTTTGATAAGTTTTCGTTAATTCTTTTGTAATCAAACATTGACAAGGACAAATCAGTACCACTAACGAAGATAAAACTAAAATATAACAGTTTGATATGCGAGAAACACGAAAACTAAAGCATTTACTGTGAGGACTTCCTAAAAAAATCGAGAGCGACATCAGGTGGTCCGGAAGGGAAGGAAACTTTATAAACAATATCATACAGATGCATCTGACCAAGTTTTGATAAATTTGACCAAGTGGTTTCAGAGAAGATTTCTTCTGTATCAGCCAATTAGAGACAAAAAATGTCAATGTTGGCAATTGTTGTAGAAGAAACAGGACAGTATCGATAAACATTGTAAATGATCTCAAATACATGCTTACTACTATGGTCACCTCCATTTGACCAAATGGTTTCAGAGAAGAAGATAAAAATGTGAAAATTAACATTTGGACGATGGACGCCAATTGGTGACAAAACCCACAGGCTTTCGGCCGGGGGAGCTTAATATGCAAGTACAGGCTTATAATCGTGCAAACAAAAGCTTTAATGAGGTTCAGAGTTTAGTTCATTAAATGATCAAAATGTTAAATCAGGGTAGATTATTACACAAAATCATGAAATAAAATATAAATATCACTTAACATAATTCCAGAGGAATTGGTATTGAATCAAAGACAGCGTGGAAAGCTTTACTTAAGATAGTTACATCTTTAAATTGAGGTAATGAGCATGGGGTTAGTAACAAAATTACCAAACAGAATAAAAATGTTTTAAAATACAAAAATAGTAGGACTTAATAAAAAGCTTAAAATAAAAGGAAAAACTAAAGGGTTCATGTACTTGATTTTGAGATACAAGCAATTAAAAATTGGGTATAAACTTTGTATAGAAATTCGAATATCTTGAAAACCATGAAGTTTTGTCCGAAATTCAATGAAGAGTCAATATAACATAAAAAACTGGTGTCAATGGGCAAAATGTTTTTACATTCATGATAAAAAAGGAGACTTCATATCTGACCAAATTTCTGAAAGTAACAGTTTCAATTTCGTGAAACGTATTATTTTGTTAGGTGAAAAAATTCTTTTAGATATATTTGGGTCAATTTTCAGAAAGGTATTGATATATTGACGAATAGGAGTAGATCGGCATATTTTAGATTTTTTATCACCAAAGCTTCAATGCAGACAGTAACAGCATCGAATATAAATTCTGTTCATAAAGGATTATGTACTACTGTAAAACTAAACACACAACCTCGAAATTTCTTTTTGTCCCGTTCTCAAGTGGTATCCTTGTTTCTTTGTGTTTCTGGTGTTGCCATTGTTCATTGATTGTTCCTTCTTTTGACTGACGGTTCGGTTCTCACTTTCTTTAAAAACTTTCGAAATACAACAAATCGTGTATAAAAAAGAGTACGGGTACGAAACTTCAATTGCTCAACGGGCATTTTAAAGGCAATATGCTGTTTCCTGCATTAAAGGCCCAAATACATGTAACACAACATTCTCATATACCGCGGTTAAAACTATAAAATGCATACATTGACACTCACATCTCGCTAAAAAAAATTTTTTTTTGAGTTGCGCGTGCAATATACTTTGGGAGTAGATAAAACCAATTGTGTAAAATACCAGGGGGTGCTTCATTGTTTAAGTTCTTGACGCCAAGTCTTTGTTTTCCAAATATTTCTTTCACCATTGCACAAAAGACGATTTTGCTGATTTGTGAACGATTTGCCATTGTAAAAGTTGCAGATTTTTGCAAAATACGGCTAATTTCAAGCAAGTCATCATTACACTAAATTAGCCTGTTATTTTGTAGCATGTAATAAAAATATATTATCGGAACAGTGCATGTACATGTATTCTGCTTCACTGCATCAAAGATGTCGAAATAGTGTTCATTTATTTTGCTTGTGAGTTCATGATAAACACCAATTATTGAAAATGTAAACAAAGTATACGTCTATGAAGTGTTCGATGACTTCTAGGAAGTTACGCTTGTTTATAATACAATTTAAAAATAGCATTATTAACTGTAGGGCTAAATTTCGTTTCTTTCAACACCAGCAAGGGGTCTTAAAATAGATTGGTGAAGAATTAGCCGGGTTGTTTACATCAAAACTCATTTTCTTGACTTTTAGTAATTACATATTTTGAGATTTTCCTTTTGTTTTTGTTTTTTTTTCCTGTGGTTTTAGATTTATATCAGTTAGTATCTGATTATATCATATAATTCAACAATGAAGAAGATAAAAAGTAGGAGATTAGAAAAGTATAGTATAGAAAAACAATCATTATTTTACAAATTTTCACTTCATAAAGAAACTATAAAACTGTCATACATTTAAGAGTGTAAGTATATAATATACATTTCACGTCAGTTTAATATGAAGGCGGAGCCTGAATATTAAACTGGCGTGAAATGTATATTAGACTTGTATTCACTTTCGCCGTGGTAGGTTGTACAGATTAGTATAATGAGAATTTGACAACAAAAACCATATAATCTTGATATATCATGTAAATTTTTGGAGTAAAAACAAACCAGATGCTTAGGATTTGTACTATTTTACATTGTTACCTGGTCTATGTTCATTTCTCAGACATGTGTTAATCTTAATTCCTGTCAACAATAAAAGTTGCAATTTGCAAGATTTTCCCTCAGAAATACACTCACAATAGGAAGGCTGATACGTTTATATCAGTACAAAATAATTGGCTGATTTTGTAAAACAGATGACAGTTTAGTTAAGCCTTTATTTTCAAGTGAATACAAGGCCTACTATCTAATTCAAAGTACTAATTGTATGAATTAATTTAGGAGTTTGTTAGCCATAGACCCTTCTGCTGCGAAATGCACCGTTTTAATTTGTTATTTAATAATCAAGTTTCATTCTCTTGTAATTTCTTTAGGAACATAACACTCTATTATTTGCTTTCTTATTGGGTATAATTAAGATTTAGATATGTACATTTGAAACATTATATTATAATTATTAACATAATTGAAGCCAAACTACGTGAGTTTTTTTTTCTAAAGAGCTAAGAACGCACAGTCATTATCTCTTTCACTCCCGTCACAAAGCATTTTTTTTTAAAAGATGTGCACTCTAAGATTTCGAAAATGAAACAGTAATAAAAAAAAAACCTAGAAACAATGATAAGATATAGAGTAAATTCAAACGAGACAATAAAAATGGAAAAAAGCTCTCTTACAATCACTGTTATCCGTTGCCCGACAAAATACTAGTGTCTTTCATATTATGTGTTCTTAGACATTGTATATGATAATTCATATGAAACTATGCAAATATTGTAAAAAAAACCTTCAATGCATAATTCTACGAAAGCGTATTGGCGCCACTAAATTTTTTTTTAATTTTTAAAGTTGGTATTCTTGGGCAGAATATTTTCACTTTTATATTATGGCAAAAATATCGAGGAGTCTTCATATCTGGCCAAATATCTGAAATCAACGGTTTCAATATCCGTGAAAGTACTATTGTTCGTGGGGTTCTAATTCTTAATCATATCGCCTACGGTTACTACGAAGGTTATCACATAGCTATCATTCTCCGGAAACGGTGAAATGTATTTAGCATGTTCTCATTGAAAGACCTAAAAATAAGTATTACCTTGACCTTCGGATAGGTATATAAACACAAGTTACCTGTGTTAAGTCATTCATTTTTCGAGACGGTGAGATGTGCTCGCGATTGAAGCAGCACCTTTAAATCTTTTTACTTCGTTTCATTATTTATTTCTAGTGAGTTTTTCGCACCGTTTGTAGGTGATTAAATTTGTAGATCTAGTTTGATTTGTACCGAATATAGGTGCGTGTTTTACCTGTGTATGTTTTTTATTTACACATATTTATCCCACAGCGTTGCTGGGGCTTTGTTAACAACAGTTTATATCCACGTTCTTGACGGGAATTATAATTTCATCGATGGCATGATATTTTAAGTATTATGGGAGAAGAAGGTAGCGGCAGCGAGTTTGACTCGGCCGACATTGACAAATTCCTGTCTGATGATGCAAACAAGAAATTATCTGAAGGTACAAAGACGAGGAGCTCTAAAACCGTGGAACAAGTAAAACCACGTGTTATTAAAGGTTCAACTTATAACAAAGCTTAGTCTGGCGAAAAGCAGCCTGTAAAAAGAAAAACTAATACAAAAGCAGGTAGTAAACCTGCTAAATTAGCTAAAACTGTTTCTTCTACTAGTAATAATGTAGCCACTGATGAAGTGGCTGAACTTAAAAATCAGGTGAACAGTTTGAAAAATCTAGTTCATACTGCATTAAAGTCTAAGGGTAGCAGAGCTGTTGATGATAATGCTACTGCAGATATCAGTGATAATGTTGACAATTTGAGGCAGGGTGTTCCAATTCTTTCATTGGACCCTAATTTAGATGAGAATGATGTTGTCGATAGCTTCAATTTCGATTACTTTGATGATATGCGTAATCTGCATCGCCATAATAGTAGTGGCTCTTTCAACCCTGCAGTGTCTTTTCAGGAAGCATTCAATGCTCCCCCAAGTGATGTTGCTAGTACAACTCCTATTATCAGTGGTACAAATAGTGTTGAAGATTGGGACGTACCCCAACTACAGGTTGATGAAAAAACAGCCCCAAATATTAGTTCTGGGCTTGCTAATGCAGTAAATGCTGTGATGACTGTTAGGTCTAGCAAAGATAGCATAAAAGGTATTCAGGACAAAGAACTGTAAATACTTAAAAACGCCAAAGGTTAATATTGAAATATGCAAGTTTAGTCATGCTCAAGATTTGGCTTTGCAAGACATCCAGAAATCTTTAATTTCTGGTCTGATCCCAGTTGTCATGGTCAAACCTCATCAATTTCTAATAAATCTAAGTCATTATTCTCTGATGCAATCACGTTGCTAGACCATGGTATAAATAGCATTTCGCTGAGAAGAAGAGCTAATTGGAGACCATTTATCAATGATAAATTTCAACCCATTTGTAACAATGATGTTGAACCCACAGATTTTCTGTTCGGAACAGACTGTATGAAAAAGTTGAAGGATTTGGGTGATCCCAGTAAGATTCCTATTGGTAATCCGAAATATAAATTTAACCGCAGAGGTTTAAACTCAAAAGGCTCTGTCAGGTGGCAGGGCAGTTGGCAGAACAGTATGTTCCAAGGAAACTGGCCAGGTCAGAACTGGCAAAACCAGGGGTATTCCCAAGATGTAAACCAAGGCAACTGAATAGATTTGACAGATGCATATTTTAGCATTAGAATTCACAAAGGTTTTACAAAATTTCTTCGCTTCACTTGGCGAGGCACTTTATTCGAATTTAAAAATCTCTGCTTTGGAATTTCATCGGCTCCCAGAATTTTCACTAAGGTTTTGAAGCCAGTATATGCATTTTTTCGTCAGCTTGGTATAAGATGTATTTATTACATTGATGACTCTCTTATTATGAATCAAAATTATCATGAAAGTATTCGTGAAACACACATTATTGAACAAAAAACTAGAGTCATTAGGTTATAGTGTAAATCAGGTAAGTTTAATACCTACCAAAAGATTAGTATTTTTTGGTCTTATAATTGATACTGTTAGTTTTAAAAGTTATTTGACAGAGAAAAAATTGAGAAAATTATTACACTTGGTAAAATTATTCTTAGAAAAAGGGAGATAACTGTCCGAACTTTTGCCTCTTTTATAGGCCTAGTTGTTAACTTGCATTACAGAAATTTAGAAAAACAAAAAAATGATGTTCTAAAATCTTCAAATGATAATTATGATTGCAAATTTAGACTGTCATCATCATCAATACAAGATATTAAGTGGTGGATCTCAAATGTTAGGAAATTAAATGGTAAACCTATCAGGCCTAAGACAGTTGACTGTTGGTTAGAGTGTGATGCCTCAGTGGAAGGATGGGGATCGAATTTCGATGGCCAGACTACTGGCGGTAGATGGTCTGTGGAAGAGTCTTCTTACCACATTAATTATTTAGAGCTTCTAGCAGTTTTTCTGTCTCTAAAGTCTTTTTTTTACAAGAGTCATGGTATTCATGTTGGTATAAGATCTGATAATGTAAACACAGTTTATTATTTAAATGAAATGGCTGGTATGACTTCTGGAAATCTGAACAATCTTGCCATAGATATTCTGTCTTGGTGTATATAGAGAGAGATTTTTCTGTCTGCACAACACATTACAAAAACAGGAAAACAGCAAACACTTATAATGGCCAGGAACTTCCAGATTCCAGTTTTCGCCTCATGGTCGTTAGATCCTTTAGCATCGTTTACAGATGCTTTTACTTTTTCATGGTCAGATTTGAAACCATACATTTTTCCTCCCTTTAGTTAAATGGGAGAGTTATTGACAAAATTTTATTAGATAAAGTTAATAAAGCTATTATAATTGTTCCTTTTTGGCCAACACAGAGTTGGTTCCCTTTACTTATGTCAGTTTTGGTTTCTTTACCAGCTAGACTGCCAAGACATACAGATCTACTGAAGATGCCACATACTGGAGAACTCCACCCCATGAAAAGGCGTTTAAATTTAGTCGTGTGTGTCATATCAGGAGACATTTGTGCCGTAAAGTATTTTCGGAGGACGTTGTCAGTACAATCATCGCCTCATGGAGGCCAGCAACAGTTAAGCAATATCAACTTTACTTGAAAAAGTGGGGTTTTTGGTGCGATAGATGGGACTGTAATCCCTTTAATCCCACTGAACCAGAAGTGTTGAAATTTATTGTTTGAAATCTACAAACTTATCATATTCTGTGATCAATTGTAATAGATCAATGTTATCACGACCTTACCATTTTTTGGAGTGAATTTTTCTGATTTTCAACATGTCAATCGCATGTTAAAAGGTTACTTTAATTCCAACCCTCCGAAAACCCGATATGTACATACTTGGGATATTTCAATTGTTTTAAACTTTTTATGTACATTGTATCCAGAGGAGGATTTGACTTTAAAAATGTTAACATTTAAGATAACAGCTTTATTAGCCCTGACTACAGCAGGGCGTGCTCAGACTTAATCAGCGTTTGATTTAGACTTTATGAAGCAGTCTTCAGATGTTATTTCTTTTGATATTCACCAGTTATTAAAAACATCTAGACCTGGTATGAAACAACCTACTGTAGTAGTTAAACGTTACAATAAACCGGAACTCTGTCCGTTCAAAACTTTAAAAAGTTACATTCATTGTACAAAAGATGTCAGGAAGACATCCAGTTTACTTATTTCTTACGCTACTTTTGATAAAGTTTCTACATCTACTCTTGCCAGATGGCTCAGAACTGTTTTAGAATTAGCTGGGATTGATACAAAAGTTTTCAAAGCACATTCTTATAGAGGAGCTTCATCCACAGCAGCCTACAATGCTGGATGTTCTATTAAAGACATTAAATACGAAACTACAAAGATAATAATTGCGTTCTGCTATTTTAAGCTTTTTTTCTTAAATCGATCGTCCTGACCAACATCAAAAACATTTCCTAAAGATAAAATACATTGACAAAGGAATAGATTTTATAAATATTGCTGGCATTCTAAATGATCATTCCGTTCAAGAAAAAATTCCTGGCTATTTCGAAAATACAGAACTTCCCATCATTTGTTACGTATACAAGAAACCCAGCCGGCAGTATATCTTCAATTACAGTAAAGTTTGTAAAGATATAAACATTAACAATTCTGTGCCTGATACATGAAATAATACGCCTATGCTCCTAGCTCCCATGTCATCACAGGAGATCTCAACATCTTGCAGGACAAAGAGCTTATAAATTTCTTAAAGAAAGGTCCAAAATATAGGCCACCTTCTAAAATTAATTGGAAAGATTGTCGTAATATCATCCACGACTCACTTAAAACTTATTGTAAGAATTGGATTAAACGTGAACACGTTGACAAAAAATCTTTGGATTCTTTCTTTAGTGCTATTATGAAAATTGTCGATATCCGAATTAAACAGTTTGAACAACATTTTCGCTATGACAACAAAAATAAACCCACCGTTTCTCGCATCCAAAAAAAACTTGAAGAATTAGGAAAGGAATTTGTTTTTGTCCCAGCTGATAAGGCTGCTAATAACATCATCATAGTCTGTCGTAAACATTATATAGAAGTACTCCAAAAAGAAATTACCAGTTCACATACTTTTCAATTAACCCAATTAACGGAAAGTGAAATTACAAACATACATTTTCTAACAGCCACATCTTTACAGGCTAAACCTGATAGTAAAACAGTTCTAACAATGTACTGGGTTCCTAAACTCCACTAAACGCCATATAAATCTAGATTCATTTTGTCATCTAGTCACTGTTCTACAACTAAAGTTTCTATTATACTCAGTAATACTTTGACTGCTATTAAAAACCTGGTTATAAATTTCTATAACAAAGTATATGAAAACAGTGGTGTCAATCATTTTTGGAGTGTAAAAAATTCATTGGAAGTTCTCGATAAATTGAATGCTTATAATGTCCCTTTCGAATCCCTTGAAAGTTTCGATTTCTCTACCCTCTATACTACCTTACCACATAATCTTATAAAGGAAAAATTCATATGTCTTATTCAATGAGCATTCAAAAAATCCGATTTTGAATATATATGTTCTAATTCCTTTAAAACACATTTAAGTTATACAAAACAAAAGAATTCAACTAATTGGACCTGTTTTGATATGATTTCAGCACTTGAATTTTTACTTGACAATATATTCATTCGTTTCGGTAACTGTATTTATCGCCAGGTCATAGGAATTCCTATGGGTACCAATTGTG
>MJUU01060447.1:29408-53708 GCA_002080025.1 Modiolus philippinarum
GATGGCGATGTTCCATTAGCGCCATCATATGGTGTTTACATATCTCAACTTGTTCGATTTGCTCGAGTATGTAATAACGTTTGCGATTTTAATGAACGGAATCTTTTCATAACTGAAAAACTATTACATCAGGGTTTTCGTTATCACAAACTAGTTAAAACCTTTACTAAACTTTATCATCGATATAAAGGCTTAGTTCATAAATACAATGCAACCTGTAAACATCTAATCAAGGCTGGTATTTCACATTTCTTATTTTACGGTAATGTTTTACATAAGAGTAAAAAATACTTAAACTCGCCTAACAAACTTATAAAACCTTTAAATCGTCTAATTCATAAGAGTTATAATTACGGTATTGTCGTCAAGTCATTACGTATGGCCTACTTTGGTATTAACATTGATTTTTTGATAGGGTCTTTGCAATTTAACTAAACACATTCTAAATTTCTAACATCTGTATTGCATGGACACGGGTTATGTATTCCGGTATATATATGAAATCATAATTCTTAACTCCTCACAGGAAGGGATCTTGGTGGAAGCTGTATACTGAGGGTACATAACTTACTTTGTCAGTTGGTGATGGGTCTGGAGCTGGCATGTCAGTTAACTGTCAGTAGTTTCTTGTGATTTCATGTTTTTATCCGTATATTTAGTTCTTTCAGTTTCATTTTTCACAATTGACTCAGTCCTGTTGCCAACTGAATTTTACTGTTGTTACGATTGTTTTTTGATTTATCAAATTGGCTGTAGGGGGAGGTTTGGATCCAATAAAACTAGTTTAATCCCGCCGCAGCAGGTTTGCGCCCGTCCTAAGTCAGGAATTTATTAAGCCTTTGTGTGTCTTATCCTTTTTCTAGTTAGCTTACTTTGTGTCTATAGGAGTCTAGGATGATGTTTATTTCGCTGGACTTGATTGCTCTTTGTTCAGGGGCCGACTCCGACCTGCCGTTGGGTGTGGGGTTTTCTCACCGTTCATTGAAGATCTTATGGTGGCTTTGAGTTGTTATTGTTTGGCTCGTTGTCTCCTTGAAACATTCCCCGTTTCCCTTCTTCTTTCTATTCTTGATACTGCCAATTGGTCAAATGCTAAAACTTTTCAGAAATTTTATTACAAAAAAACAGTTCCTGATAAATCTTTTGAAAATTGTGTTTTGCAAAATGATTGTATGAATAAATAAAGGTTTTTGTATTATTTTTTTAGTTGGTGACAACACTTTCAATAAGCTATGTGATAAACTTCGTAGTAGCCGTAGGCGATATGATTAAGAATGTTCCCTCATCCAAGCATATCTTTAGATGTGCAGGATGAGGGTCATTCTTTGAATAGAGCCCGAGGCTCAAGAAGGTTATCAACTTTCCTCCAAGTTTACTTAAAGTTGATCAATCTTACTATGCCCAACCATATGTACTTGGTTGTGCACAAACTATCTTTAAATGATGACTTAACACAGGTAACTTGTGTTTATATACCTATCCGAAGGTCAAGGTAATACTTATTTTTAGGTCTTTCAATGAGAACATGCTAAATAAATTTCACCGTTTCCGGAGAATGAAAGCTATGTGATAACCTTCTTGAGCCTCCGGCTCTATTCAAAGAATGACCCTCATCCTGCACATCCTAAAAATATGCTTGGATGAGGGAACATTTTCATGGATTGCGTTGTTCGCTAAAACCATGAATTTTAGTTCAAAGCGAAATGCATTTTTTCCATAGAGTTTTAATGCAAAGAAATCGAAACCACGAATTTAAATACCCAAGAAATATAATTTTTTATGAAAACCACGAAAATTGATGTACACGAGTAAAATGCATTATTTCAATTGGTGAAAAATTTCTTAAGAGATAATCATGTCAATTTTTTAAAAAGTAATTAATGTATTGAAAAAAAATGGGAGTAGGTCGACTTTTTAAAAAAAAAATGACCACCCAAGATTTCAATGTAGTCAGTAAGAGCATCACATGTTAATCTTGTCCATTTGGTCACCTTTTACTAGATGGAATAAATAGTATTGCTTTCATTTTTATCCTTTCGTGCACCCCGGAAGTTAACATAAGATATACACAGGACAGTTTTTTACGAAATCTCATAATACTGAAAGAGAACACTTTAACGCACGGATTTATTTTTTAAATACAATGTGAGTTTATCTTCAAACTTTCATGGATGTATCCCTTCCTGTCGTTTACTTTTCTATGTAATCAATTCATCTATTAATAATTAACAGATCAATAAAACCCATATATTCCCACCAATATTCATATATGTCCACGTTAGTACCCAAAGCCTCACCCAACCTTCCACTACACACTCACACACACATAAATAAGCATATAATACATAATTATTACAAAACAGGGAACATTTATGAATCAAGAGTGAGGGGGGGGGGGGGTCCAACAATTGTAATTCACAGTAACTTCGGTATTTAGTTATTTGGAACCCCTTTTTCTGTTTTTTTTTCTTTTAATTTTCGAGCAGAATTTAGACAGAAAACAATATAAACTTGCAATATCATCGACAGTTGACATTTCCTTTTTTCTAGAACTCCTTTGGACTCCACTTTCCCGAACACTGAAGGATGGATTCGCCGATCATATTTGAGATAAATTCAACGTGGAGAGTGACATTCATCGGGGCATTTAAGTAATCATAAACTATGCACGTTTAAACAGTATTTTTTTGTATTATTATAAGTAATACTGAACTTTGAAAAAAATAGCATAGTTTTACACTATACGGTAATCAAATATTCAAGACGGGGTCTAATAATCACATAATCACACCAATATTCACATGGTGATCAAATAATTAAAGAATAAAACCCATAATAATCAGATAAGGCTCATTATATATCTTATCTAAAATGACCTACATTGGTTTCGGGCAAAGTTAAGTGTCATATTACGCTGCAGTTTCATCTTCCTCCACGACTCATATTCGGATTCAATATTTTGGAATACTAAAATGGGGTAATATCTCGCACAGGCTACACACCCCGCGAGAACTCGGAATCCAAGTATGTGTAGCTCGGAGCCCATTAAGTGGAGCCAGGAGCACGATGAGTGCAGCCCAGTGGCCCGGTGAGTGCAGCCCGGTATTCTTGTACTACTGTAAAATTAAACCTAAAAATTTCCAAACCTTGGAAACTCAACAAATCATATATAAAACATAGTACGGCTACTTAACTTTACTTACTTAACGGGACTTTTGAAGGAAGTGTGATGTTTCCTGCATGCAAGGCTAAAATACATGTAACAAATTATCTTCATATACTAAGTTTCAAAACTATAAATAGCACATTTTGAAACCCTCTTCTTCCTATAAAATAATTTTCTCAAAGTTACACGTATATTCTGGGGATGGATTAAACCTATTGTTTGGCAATAGATTGAATAAATTGTAGAGAATAACATCACAGTGCTTCATTGTTTAACTTCTTGAAACCAAGACTTCATTTTCCAAGTATATCTTTCAACGTTGCATATTTCGCTGATATGTGAGCCATTTGAAATTCTAAAAATTGCTAATTTTTGCAAATTTCGGCCACTTAAAAGCAAGCCTCCGTTACACTAAATTAGCCTCTAATTCTCTAGCACGAATAATATACACCAATTTACTGGCTATGAGGACAATAACAAGTTAATGATTTCCCGAGACACAGCTATTTCCCGACTAGAAGCGAAGGGAAATAGTTGGTGTCGAGGGAAACCATAAACTTGCTATTGTTCGAATAGCCAGTAAATAGGCATTTTATTATACCGAAATCGAACACCAAAGGTTTATCAATGTGAAAGGTTAATCGTCCAATATAATGACCAGTAAATAGTTCACCGTCCTATATTTAATGACCAGTAAATAATTCATCACTAGTCAATACTTATTGAAACTATTGACCGACAAATAGTCTGTTTATGAAAAATGTGAAAAAATAGTAGAATTATCAAGTAAACAATTTATATAGAAAATACATACTTAGGTATAATAAATATATATAATCAAAGCATTGCATGAATATATATTCTATATCACTGCATCACAGATTCAGAATAACTGTGTTTTTTTGTTTTACTCGTGATTTCACAATAAGCACCAATAATTGAAAATAAAAACAAAGTCTATGTCCATGAACATTTCAATGACTTTTACTTGCGCTTGTTTAAAATATAAGTGAAAAATAGCATTTTTGCTGTACGGCGATCCTTCGTTCTCTCAACACCAGCAAGAATAGTGAAATAAATAATGAAGGATTAGGAAAACCTTTGTAATATTGAAAGGCTGATTAAGGAAAAATGCAATCACAGCGATATAATTACATTTCATGAATATTCATTTGAATTCCGTAAGTTTGATAGGTGAACATCGATCACGTGGCATATCAATGTGAAGTTGCAATTCCCATGAAACACATTTGACCACATGTTCTCATGGCGGATGAATTTGTAAAAATAAAATCCCAATGTACATGATGTACTTCCCTTTAAATAAAGCTGTTTTTTATATTTCGGGTTTAAAATGTACTTATAAGAATTGAATGCATTATTTTGAAATTTCATAGGGACTATGAAAGGGTTGACCGGGCGCACATTTTCAACATGAAGCGCTACCGCGCTTCATTAAAAATGTGCTTCGGTCAACCCTTTCATATCCCAATGAAACTTCAAAATAATGCATTCAATTCTTAACTAAAATGGTATCCTAATGAATATATCGATATATTCTGTTATATAGTTTGCTTGTAAATTGTGGCATGTGATTGTAGTTCCTGGCCATTGTAGGTGTTTGCTGTTATCCTGTTTTAGTAATTGTAAGCACCAAAACTCATTTTTTTCGACTTTTATAAGTATTTTTGGCTTCATAACATATTTGGAGATTTTCATTTTGTTTTGGACCCATTGTTATGAATTGAAAGAAGTTAGTATCTGATTATATCATACACTTCAACAATAAAGAAGATAAAAAGGTGGCAGATTAGAAAAATACATAAAAACAATTATTATTTTAGAAATTTTAAATTCATAAAGCAATTTTTAAATTGTCGTATATTTTCAGAAAATAAGGACTACTTTCTTATTTAAATGAAAAAGAAAGGAAATGGGGTAAATGTCAAGGAGACAACATCCCATATCCAGGTTATAACGACCAAAAACAAAACATCTAGGGGTCACCATATTGTACAAATTGTATGAATTTATTAAAGAACCATTCTGCTTAAAGTTATGTATGCGAGAGCTAGAAAACCTTTGTAATATTGAAAGACCAATATTGGAAAAATGTAAACACAGCGATCTAAAAGGGTACCCTAATAAATATAATGATATATATTTTGTTATTAAATAATCAAGTTTCATTCTCTTTAATTTTCTTTGAAAAACATAAATCGCAATTATTTGCTTTCTAAGTAGGTATAATTAATATTATGATATCTAGCTTTGAAACATCATATGCATATGATGTACATAGTTGAAGCTAAAGATATAGTAAAGCACAGTTGTTATCACTATCACTCCAGTGAGAAACAAACACAAATTTTATGAGACATAATACAGTTCAAGTTAGCAAAGATGGAAAAGTAATAATGAAATATCGTATGCATGTTCTTTATTCTTAGACATATTGTTTGGATAATTCATATGAAAAGATGCAATTTTTGTCGATAATATTCAGTACAATATTTCAGAATGAATCAATATTTATATTACCGGACTTACAAACACAGACTGTGACAAAATCTTTTCACTCAGAGTGTTACGAGTGCCACGCGTAGAGCAAATCATGCTAACCCTCCAGAGCACCAGATGACACCTCGGTTTTAGTAGGGTTCACATTGCTAGTGCTTTAGTTTTGTGACGTTCTTCTTCATTTTTGTTTATCTGTTTTGTTTTTGTAATATCATGCTGACTCAATTGACTTGCCGTGATTTTGGCGATTTTGTCAACAGAGCGAAATTACTAAAACATCAAGGGTATGTACAGTCACTGTTGCAATTGTCACTACACAAGGTTTACGGTCGTCACCACGATTTCACAGACCATTACACAAATGAGAACAGATATCTTTGGGTAGATCCAGAGTTTGTTACCGGACTGACTTACACCGACGGCGACAAAGCCGGACTTCTCACTGGCAGTGTGACGCATGCCACGCGTGAAGCAGATCATGCTTACCATTCCAGAGCACCTGATGATACCTCAGTTTTATAGGGGTTCAAACTGCTAGTGCTTTAGCTTTGTGACGTTCTTGTTCTTTTTTTGTTTATTTGTTTTGTCTTTGTCATACTCATGCTTACCATTCCGGAGAACCTGATGATACCTCAGTTTTATAGGGGTTCACACTGCTAGTGCTTTAGTTTTGTGACGTTCTTGTTCTTTTTTTTTTGTTTGTTTGTTTTGTCTTTGTCATACTCTCTCAATTCGTGTTACTGTGTGAATTGCCGTGATTTTGGATGTATGATTTTAGAATTTCCCTTTCCTCGTTCTTGCTTCGGTATTCGTTTGCCGATGTGTTTGGATTTTTAATTTTGAAATTTCCCTTTTCATCATTTTTGCTTCCGTATTCGTTTGCCGATGTATTTCAACACGTTTTTCTCAATGTCTTATGTCCCTGTTTATTACCCGTACTATTGGCCATATTTGTTGACAGATACTACCAGATAAGCAATTTTTGTGTAACACTTCCTTTACATTAAATTCATTTATAAAAATTTTTATATCTCCTCCAAGTGTAATTAGAATAAGCTCTTAAGTTAACTTAGAGTGGTTTAAAAGTCATACGGTACAGAAGTTCTAATAATGTTTAAACTGCAGAGCAATTCTAAAACTTGTCATACGGTAGAACAGTTCAAAAAATAATTTATGCGCCGTAAACAGTAAGAAAAGACAAGGGCTTTCTTTATGATAATCGTGCGGAACCTTTCAAGATGTAAAGACCTTCTCCATAAATTAGACATGAAATTGTCAACATGTTACTTGTATATCCGGGTACATTTTAACAAGAGTCATTTCACTTCTCGAGACCAGATGCCTGAAATATCGAATTTTTCGTAAATGTAGTAGTATAAACGCAGATTGTAAATAAACTATCAAAGAAATGTGAATAATTTTTTTTTTAGAAAACCTGTTTAGACGCGGGATTAACGAAACACCGACACCTTGTTTGAAATAGAAAAAAAATGACACCACTGAGAGAATTATTTGCAAATTTTCGTGTCAAAAATTTATATAATTATAATTTGTATTAATCTTATTTTTTTAAAGTTTATGCTTGGCTACCTCAATTATCAAATAAATTCTTTGCCGATAACTGCTCTAAGAATTACTCCTGACCACGACTTATTACTCGTGCTATTGGCCATATCCAGACATATTCAGACTATCAAAAATAAGTTGATACTATTTCAAACAATATCCACACAGTTAGGAATGTGTCGAGACAAATTCATTCTCAGTTCAGACTGTCGAGAATGTGTCGAGACACAATAAGACTTGCCTCATACTTTCGAGAGATGCATATAGAAAATTAAGAATAGCGTCAAGAATTTTTAGAAGTAATTCAGAATAATTCAGACAAAGTGGATAATTTTTAATTATATTCCATACAATAAAGAATGTCGAGTTATATCAAAGAAATGGGAATAAAAAATCAAATAAATTTAATTATCGGTAATTTGTATGAGTTTCCTTTGATCTCACGAAGCAAATATTTTTCAGTATTTGCTACTGCCAGAATAAGAAAAAATATTGACAAAAAGTATCTTAGGCCACGCCTACTTTGTCAATCAGAATCAATGAAACAAAGAAATACACATCTTGCAGAGACTCTTTCCGGATCGTACAAATTCTTTTACTAATCAATACTAGTCAATTTTCAAGATTTGTTGAAAATTAACATTCAATTTCAAAATTTGTTTTATTAAATGATTTAGTTAATTACCGATAAAAAGAATAATAGAAGTTTAGTTTTGTTTTTGATGCAAGAAATATTGACTCCAATAATGGACTCGCCCACAAGGGGCTTGTCCATTATTGTTCGCCAATATTTCTATTATCAAAAACAAAACTTCCATTATTCTATATGTAATACACTTACTAGCTGAAAAGACAAAATCGTATAAGGTATAATTTAGGTTTTATTTTTTTTTATTTTCTAGCTCGGAAAAACTGTTTGGGCTCGGGATTAACGGGATCGACCTTGGTACGAAAGCACACACAACAAAAAAAACCTAATGAATGTAATGTTATATTTTGTTATTGAATAATGGAGTTTCGTTTTTCATTTTACTTTAAAGCCACAAATCGTTACATGGCATTATTAGTACAACGATATGTTAGCTTGATATATTATATTGTATAAATATCAGATGTAAATCCTGTCAATTATGCATTATGTAAAATTAAACAAAAAACCTCGAAACTTTAAAACATTGGAAATACATGTGCAACAAATTATGTACCAGAAAGAGTACGGCTACTAAACTTAAACTGCTCACCGGGAAATTTAAATGCATTGTACTGTTTCCTTCATGAAAGGCTCAAATACTTGTAACAGATCATTTTAATTTACTACGCTTAAAACTATAAATGCATACCTTGACACTAAATTCTCAATACAAAATCGTTTTGCACGTGAAGTTTTTGCTGAAAAGTCTTGGGGAAGGGATAACCCAATTTTATAGACCAACAGGGGAATGCTTCATTGTTTAACTTCTAGAAATCATGACTTCATTTTCGAAATATATCTGTTAACACTGCACAAAAGATGATTTTGCTGATTTGTGAGCCATTTGCATTTGAGAAAATTACAGATTTTTGCAAAATACGGCTTATTGAAAGCAAGTCTCCGTTACACTAAAAGAGGTCCCTTATTCTCTAGCATGGAATGCAAATAGATAAACGGAACATTGCATGAATCACTACATCAATGATTTCGATCACAGTTTTTTTTTCTTGCTTTGCTCATGATTTCTTGATAAACACGAATAATTGAAAATGTAAACAAAGTCAATGTCTATGAAGTGTTCGATGACTTCTAGGAATTTCCGCTTTTTTATAATACAAGTTAAAATTAGTATTATTTGCTGTAAGGTGAAACTTACCAGCAAGAAATCGTCAAATAAATTGGTGAAGAATTAGCAGATCTGTTAGCAACAAAACTGATTTTCTTGACTTTTATAAGAAATTGTTGGTTTGAGATTTTCCTTTTGTTTTGGACCTGTTGTTATCGATTGCTGATTATTCCATGAAAACAAAATAAGTGTTGCGAGGTGGTTATAAAATGCAACAATAAAACAGTCAGTAGAGTGATTATTTCATATACATACACAATAAAGAAGACAAAAAGAAGCAGACTGGAAAAGTATAGAACTACATATTACTTCATAAGACAACTATCAAAATGTCATATATTTTAAGAAAGTAAGGACTACTATCTAATTCAAAGTACTAATTGGATGAATTAATCAAGGCATTTGTAAGCCAAAGACCCTTATGCTTAAAGGAATGTATGGAGAGCCAGAAGAACTTTGTAATATTGAAAGACCGATACTGGAAAAATGAAAATACAGCGATCTAAAAGGGTAGTCTAATGAAACGTTATATTTTGTTATTAATTTATCAAGTTTCGTTCTTTTTATTTTTCTTTTGAAGAACAAATATCGTCGTTGTTTGTTTTCTTAATAGGTATAATTAATTTTAAAATATGAACCTCTGAAACATAATATTCTAATTATTTAGATATACAAAGCTATTCTGCGCTAGGGATTTTTTTTTCTAAAGAGCAAGGAATGTACAGGTCTTATCTGTATCATTCCCGTGACAGATCAAACAATTTTTTAAATATAATGCATTTCAACATTTCGAAGATGAAAATTTTATTATAAAAAAATTGTATGCATGTGCTACGTTCTTAGACGTGGTGTTTGGATAATTCATATGAATCGATGCAATTTCTGTTAAGAACCTGAGATATACTTTTTTTTAAATTGCATCAATATTTACAGGATGCTAACAATGTTTCATGTTAAACTTTTATCCGCGCTTTGGTCATATTTGTTAACACATTCGGTGCGGATACGCAATTTTTGATTAACACTTTCCTTACATTTATTTTTATATTTAGAATAATTATAGTTGGAGGCAGACATAAACTCTAGTCCAGGTTTAATTAATTTAACTTTGAATCAGCTCTTCACCATACAATGGAAAGATAAAGAGTTAATGTACAAAAGACAACATCTCTACAAATAGAACCAAGCAATGGAACAATGCTTTATTGTTGCTCTTCATCATGAAACCTTCAACAATGAGCTTTACTCATAACTCATAGTAAGTTCAAGAAGGCCCCTAGCACCGGTTTGAGCGAATTCTTTGCTAATGTCAGGCATTTAACTAATCATGGATGTCAGATGTTTAAGCAAACATAAACTAAACCGGCAAAGTGCTCTTACAGCCCGTTGCCCGAACTTGAAGTTAACTTAGAGTAGTCTTAGAATATTTATGGAAACAATCATAAGAATTATCACAGCTCTAAGTCAGCTCAGAACAGTTATTAAGGTTGCAATAAGGTAAAACATTTCTAATAATGGTGATACGAAAATGTTCAAACGAAAGAGCAGTTCTATAAAAAAAAATTATGGGTCGTAAGCAGTAAGAAAAAATAAGGGATTTGTTTAAATATAAAGACTTTCTCCCTACTACATTAATCGTATATACAAGAGGCAATAAATACTAAAATATTGCACAGTTCTTGTTTTCACATTTAGATCTCCAGTCAAAGACAAACTGATCAAAGCCTTCCATTGACAGTTCTTCATAATTAACTGTAGTTTTTTTTTCATATATGATAATAATAATATGTAGGTTATATAGTAGTATGGAATTCAAAAATTTGAAAATGATTGAATATTTCTTATTTTTCCATTATAGTTGGTAAATACAAAATTAGCTGTATTTTCTGTTGGTTATCAAGTTTATCGAAATGAATGGAATGTTTCTTATCTAATACATCTAATATCATCAAGTGCTGGGTTCCGAACCGTTGAAAGGGCAATACATTGCAGGACAAAAAGTTCAACTGTCTATTCTTCTATTCTGCACAATAAGCATTTACTGTCATTCACATAATCTTTAAAGCTTGCCCTAGTAAGTTGTGAGAGATATGTTCCAGTTAATAGTTTTAGATTAATGGGAATTCTATCCGCATCCCTTGAAGAATCGCAGATTCCTTTTAAAAGTTAATTGACACCTTTGTGGTATGTGTTACCAACACCCAGAAAATGAAGATTTTTATATAATTTCTTTGTTTCCATATATTGATTTCCATTGAAAGTTAATTACATTTACTTTATTTTATATTCCTTTTGCATTCGTCTTTTTCCTAGGATGTTCAAGCATAGCCATAGGGTCATCTAAATCATACTTTAAAAGTTCAATTACCCAACTTTTGCTTTTACTATCTGTAATGGCTAGCTGACGTCTTGCATTTGGCTTTTCTATAGATTTTTCTTCCAAATTACAAACATTATTGTAGAAAATTAAGGATTTATAATGAACTTCCAGTTCAATAGGCCGAAGTCCTGTCAACATGTGGACTGTACAGTCTGGTGCGTTCTTAGGTAATGACAAAGTCTGTCAAAAAATGTTTAAGTATCTTTTTTGAAATAATTCCATCTTTAATATATGTGTTTTATATGGTAGTAAAATTTCTATGCTATATAGGAGCATTGGTAAGACATAAGTTCAAAGTAGTCGAAAACAACGGCAGTAGTATACCGAAGGAACAAAGCACAAGATTACTTAAATCAAAGTCCAGAGACAAAGAAAAATCAAGAGCACCAGAAGACGGAAGAACAAAGACATTACATGCTCACAAAACAAACGAACACTACATATACTACACACAAAAAAAACTAAAGCACTAACAGTGTGAACTCTCAAAAAACAAAATGACATCAGGTGCTCCGGAATTGTAAGCATGTCCTGAATTGAGTTTTCAGGATTTACCCATTATGTCCATGCGATTCGGAAGCCATGAAACTGTAAGTTGTTCTCCTGGCTCTTTAAGGTTCTCCTGAACGTTAATTTCTAAAGTTTTGGAAATGAATTTGGATTGTAGTAAACCAATATGGAGGTTTTTTCAGTATTATTGATTGGTTGACTATTTAAATGTAGCAGATCAGCGTTCTTCTTGTTAACAGACTTTCTTCTAGATGGACACATTTGAATACAGTTCGTTTTTGTATGTTGAAGCTGATAACGTTCTTGTAGTACAAAATCTGCAGCTATATCTATCAGTAGCCCGGCGTCTATATGATTAAAAGTGTTAAGTGTGACATGGTCCGCACAGGCACTGGTATTGCAGATTATGTTCCCTATTTTGGCTCCTAGACATGCATTATTAAGTCTATTAAGTAGTGGGTAAACGTAAACCTTGTATGAATCTGTGCTTTAAACCTTTCCTTGCTTAACTCCTTGCGTGACTTCAAAAGAATCTGACCTATGACCCATCCATTTTACTACATTAGAGACTCCTTGATGTAAACTGTTAATTAGTAACCATAAATTCTCTTATGATGTGGCAGCAATATCTTTTTCTTACACGATAAGATAATTTTTCGTATCACTTAGTGATAACTTTTATGCTATCATTTCATTGGCCTTTCATACGATTAGATAACTTTTCAGACGTATTTTCTTTGTTTGTTCTAGAGGTTATACATCAGGTCAAACCAACGTCATGGCAATTTTTTTTTTAATTCCGTGCTCATTGCATTATGTCGTCTGCATTATTTTTTTATTCCAGTGGTAAGAAGAAATGAAAAATGAGATTCGTGTGTACACACCTATTAATCCATTCTCCCAAAACAGGTGAATATATTTTGGCCACTTGAAATATCTTATTTTATTGCTAAAATAAGTTTAATTTCCTTCTTGTGTTCTGTGCTGATGTAATGTGTATTGGGATCATTGACGGGTGGAAATTGACATCAGAATCAGTTACCACAGGGACAGAGAAATTTACATCTACATTTAATTACAAATCACTCGTAACATTTTCACTCAACTGACAAGCAGAAATTAATTTTATAACTGTACAGATGTTTAAAACTGTAATTACAATTCAACCGAGCTTTCACCCAGGTTTATCACCAGCGAGAAATCATCTACCTGCATTGCTATTGATTGTTGTGTACATGTGTGTATAATGCAACATAGTTCCTACATCTACAACACTTACGTTGTTTACAGTTTCTACTTTATATACGGGGAAAATTTATTGTTAGACTTGGATAAGTACATTATCAATCTTCAATGTATTCACAAAAACAACTAAATTCTCCCAACTTAACATAATTGGGAGAACACGACAGAATGGTTTATCATAAGAGAAATAGGTTTCACAACTCGTGATGCTTGTATATCGCTTGTTATCAAATCTCGCTATTTAATTACAAATAATAATTAACTCGCTGAAGCTCGGTAATTATGATTGTGTAATTAAATAGCTCGATTTGATAACAAGCGATAAACAAGCCTCACTCATAATGAAACCTATTATTATCATCTTTGCCCCGTTTGGTATAGTCTCCTAAGCAAATGATATGGATCTACAACATGGAATGCTGATTTTCGCATCAAGTGATACTACGAAGAGTTTTGCATTTCTTTCCAATTCTTCTATTATGAATGAAGCATTCAATAGAGCAAATATTTGTTGTAAAACCTCGTTCACATGGGTTTTGGGTTTCCAATATTTATGAATGGATTCTTAATTTGATAAAAGCCTTGTGAATTTTATTCAAGAATGGTAGTACTGTTATTCCTCTATAACAATTTGCTAATACTTTACTTCCCTTTTTCTTAAAAAACCGGTGTCAATAACCCTTTTATATGATGTTAGGTACTTCTCCGTCGTTAAGCATCAAATTATAGATACGTACTAGAAAGTCCAAAATTGAGTGATCCGTATTTACTATATGTTCGATGGTAATGCCAAATGTATCTGGTGATTTCCTTTCTTCAACATAGCCATGTTTTTTTTTTTTTTTTGAGTTCTTCTTTGGTTATAATCAATAAATGAAGTTTCTATGTTCTTCACTAAGTGCTTAATATGTATGTAAATTCACTCTTGCATAAGTTGTGATATATTCGGTCATAATTATTGGTGTGAGCAGGAATTGCTAACTACATTCAAACAAAAGAAGTGGCAAGTATTGAATATGGGAGGATTCTTTACCCACACGAGTGCACATGTGAAGGAAGGGGAGGGGGCGTTAGCCCCGAGGTTTTTACCTTAGCAAGAGTGTGGAAAAATGTGTTCGAGATTCATAATAAGTATAATTATTTACTATAAGTAGGTGTATATAAAACATATTTAAGACTTTGTGGTGTAATGGTTAGTGAGTTCGCCTTGCAACTTCATAGGTATGCAATGGTGGTCACAAGGGTTCGAATCTCGAAATAATTTATGTTTTATATCAACTGTTGATTGATAAGATAAGAGATAGTTATTTTTAAGAATTCTGTGTGGTCTCCATAGCGCAGTCGGTATGACAGTTTGGTTAGAGATTACAAACCGTTTAGTTAAATGATATGATAGACAACTTTTATTGAGATATTCAAGTTTTGATATTTTTCAAGGTACTCCAACGAAAAAATTGAATGTTCGCATTCAATGAATATAACAGTGCAAAAAGAAAGTTAACTGCTTCCATAATTAGAAATTAAACTTTTAATCTCCAAAAAAATTAGAATAAGGATAAATTAACATAATTTAAAAAATCACAATTTGTCGACTTCCGCTATTGGTTTTCTTCTCATTTACCAGTTCTATTAAGAGCTAATGAAAAACTGGTTCCAAATTATTTGGAGTTACGGCGCTTTGCCCACTAATTAAGATAAACTACGACGAAAAATCAAGAAAACTGCAAAAACAAGTTAAAATTAAAATTACCGTGCACCTACAATGTACGTGCATTCTATATGACACTTTGCAGTTGAAAAGAATGGGTTTTAATTTAAATACAACATTTAACGTGCGTCTTCATGCACCATGTCATCCTTATGTATTTGTGCAATGAAAATTGATAAATTATCAAACTTTGCATACAAAAGTTTTAGTTGGAGTACCTAATTTTTCTTCCAAAATGTGAGTGTAAAAATAAATATGTTTATTAATCTTAAAGTATACACGGCGGACGTGGGGCAGTTAGTAAGGTGGTTGTTAAACCATCTTTTAAGTAACAAAACGGAGTTCTAGTCACACATACTTAACATTTTCAAAACAATGTATTACACTGTCTCCAATCGAGAACGGCAACGGTTATTATGTACCTACTTCCTGTTATCACAAAGTTTTCAAAAACACCTTTACTGAGTATTTTGATTAATAATAATCATATTGGTTAATTGAGGATCTAATTTAGAATAAAATTAGATAAATTTTATATTCTGAAGTAAAGGAATAGCCGCAAACTAAAAGTGAAAGTGTACGTGTTTGGTATTTGTTTACCGATCACATTGTACCAAACATGTACACTTTCATTTTGATTTTTTTTTTTTCAAGCAAATAAATGAAGTTATTTTCTTTGCCTGAATAAAAATTAATACGTGTAAAATTCTGAGTGCAAAATAATTTTATGCATAATTTAAATTTCTTAAAAGCAGGAAGTAGTTAACAAACAACCGTTGTCGTACTCGATTGGACACAAGTGTATTACTAGTGCAGAAAAAGTGGCCTCTACATAAAATGAGATGTCAGTTTTATAATAGCTTCGCTTGGAGTATTGTGTTACAATTAACATTTAATTGTAGGTGAATTCATGGGTGCTTATTTCACTTTTGAATCAGTTGACAGGTAATCGGAAACATTAAGGTTCAATTAGGGAATTGTTGAACATTTTATATTGAAATATTTTTAAGCCATTAAAAATAAATTTACTGATATTTTAAGATTGCAGTTCTAAACAATATACGTGTAGTGTCTTCAAAAATGAGATTTATTTGTATTCGGCGCAAAGCTCGCACTCCCCCGTTTCAAAGCAAATAAATCGCATATTTCAATACACTACACGGATATTGTTTTAATGTGTGCATCCTATTTTTTTTATTGTTGTTCCCTCAGGGAACAACCATTTAACTTGAAAAAGGGGGGGGGCTATGTTTTTTTCTAAAAAGATATTTTGGAGCTGATGACTGTGAAAAAAATATTTTAGCGGCCAAAATGATTAAAAAAAATGTTCAGAAGGAGGCTTTCTGCCCAAAAAAATAATCGCGAATCGCATAAAAAAAATTTCTGTCAAGAAAAAAAAACCATAACCCCTCTTCAGGTTAAATGGCTGGTCCCTTAAATATTGCTTTATATATCATCATGGCATCGCGTGTTTTCGATAAAGAATATCATAAATTTATAATGCAACAAGGAGATACTAATAGTCAGGAAAAAAATGGAGAGGTACTATATTTTCAAAAACAATTTCATAACGTAAGGAAACACTTAGGATGTTTTATGTATACACCTTATATACATTCCCTAAGCAAGGATTTCTAAGTGAAATCTTAGCTTATGAAAGTATCAAGATACACATTTATGAATATAGGCTGCAACTTCGATGTATCAATCTGCACCTTGTTTTTTGTCAATATCAGTTCTACATCAAGAGTAAATTGCTAATGATGCAAGGGATGTAAGGTAGCCTTTGTTGGACCTGTACTAAAGTACAAAGCATGAATAAAAAGCTTTTTTGCTCGGCACATTAATATCAAATTTCCTTACAGTGCACATTCGTAAAAAAAAATGACGATTTTCTGTTATTCAGATTTAACTCTTATTCCATTTACTAAATATATTCAACTATCGAACTTTCGGGTTATTGTCGACATCTTTACCCAAAATCTACTGGAAACTGGTTTCCGACGCCAGTTTGGCGTAATCGAGGAATACCCATATTTATTTTCTAACCCGTAACCTACATAAATTGGTTGGAAATTACCTGTCTTTGGTAAAATGTTGATTTATTACATGTTCAGCTGCTATCCAATCATAAATATCTTTCATATGTTGATAGAATAATTTATTCGCTTTGCCCCCATATACAGGATCGACATTTTTATCCCGATTGATCTCTTTGACCCGCCATTCTAATAGCCGGAACGTTCCGAAATTTGACTTTTGGAAGATCGTTTATTTGGTAATAAAATAGTTAGCGATCAAAACTTTCAGAAACTGAAATTCAATGGACAAAAAGACAATGTACGTCCAAAACCATTGGAAAAATATTAGATACTTGGTACAGGCATTTCAATAGAAATGGTTTAATTAAAGCACGCCTGACCCCATTCCCTCCATTGCAGAAATGTCTGGTTCCATCTCAACAGCAATTGATATTGAAATGTCAAAGACAATGAAAAGAAATGTTCATCTACAGAATAACCTACAGAATAACAGAGTTGATTAGTTACTGTAGGGCATGTAGTTTATACAGTGATTTTTTTAATAGAGCAGAAACACTGTCCCTGAAGCTGCTTAGTCAGGAATTTGTTCAGCCTTTGTTACTTTCATTCCTTCTGAAATTCTATGGCCGTCACCATAACATCATTGACAGATATTACATGTCTGTGTCCCAAATGAAAACGGACATTTTCAACTAAATTTCACGTCTTTACAGATTTGATATAACCGGATTTGACTCCACCCTGGATTGACTCGCATCGGACTGACAGAGTTATATTTCCTTAAAAAGTCCGTAACAGTTTAGTATGATTGACTCACTAAAAGTGTAACCGGTGCCGCTAGCGGAGCAGGACATGCTTACCCTTCCGGAGCACCTGATGTAACTCCCGGTCTTCATGGGAGTTCACGCCATGAGTGCCTTTGTTCTTCATGTTATTTTTTTATTTCCGTACATTGTAGCTGTCTCACGTCCATGTTTTGTCTTTGTTTTTTCTCTGTTGCCGTTTTTGCCGTGTCTTTAGACTTCAATTTTTGTGGTCATCGCTTCCCTTGTTCCTTTAGTATTCTACTGCCGTTGTCTCAGTACTCCGAGTGAAAAGAAGAGTCTTTAATCAAATTTCAGACCGAAACCATAATCAATATAAGAAGATAATTGTCACAAATTATTTTGTTTTTGTTGTCAGAAGTTGAGAAAAATAAGCCGCATATTAATCTGAAAGTATCTAATTGTCATTTGCTGATTAATATATATTCTATTTCAAAAACAAAAAAATGTTCATTGTCATTGATAGGCTGTTACTTGCAAAATAAAAATTTACACGAGTATAAAAAGCAGTCATAACTTAAACCTGTGCGCCACAATTTATTTGATTTGCGACCGACGACTACCTAGGTGAGTAAATTGTCTTAATTTTTAATATTTTTTATCAAATTTTCTAAACTTTTTATATTTTTCATATTATCAATCTATATTTTCGTTTGCTTGAAACGTGTTCCCGTCACATTTTTTTCTGGAAATTTTTAAATCATTATTTTTTTTTTTTCGTGTGAGCATGATTAAAATAACATCGTATTTTTCTGGTCTTGTATAATTTTATTGGTGATATTTGTCATATACATTCACAGTTCTAATATCTTATGACAATTTTTCAAGTTTTACACAATTTAATTAAATAAAAAACGAACTTATTCAGAAATAACGTTTACATTATTTGAATATACGAGGGAATCATTTAGTTCAGTTTACAGGATCCTGTAAACCAATAATGTTGGCCTTCAAATCAGGATTTAAAAAAAAGATAACGTAACCTTCTCGTCTCAAACAAAGGAAAATCTGCACTAAGGCGTCTTTTTGGTCCTAAAATGAATATAAATAAGCAAGTAAAGAGCGGTACTAAAATAACCGAATCATGAAAAAAGACGCCTTCCGATTTTTTCAGTAACGCATTTATCAATAGTGAACCATTTTCGGAAAATTGAGAAATCAAACATGGCCGTTGTACTATATTGTCATTTTAGTATGGGCTCGAGTTGATTTTGCAAATATCTCATCCTGAGCGTTTGTAAGGGAAAATATGCAAACTCAACGAAAGACCATACTAAAATGACAATTAAGTATTATGCGGACGTAGTTTATGTTGATTTAAATATGAAAATTTCATAAATATTATAATATAAGCGGGCTGCCTCCCACTTAAAGTTCTGGCGACATTGTCTTCAATCAGTACAAAAATATCGAATGTATTGATTGGAAAGCTACAAGACATCAATGGACACTTTCTTAAGCTGTATAGATTACGAAACAATGGTCATAAATATGGTCATTGGTCATTGTTTCGTAATCTTAACTTCGACTTTTTAACTGGCGCAATTTGAAATTTTCTTGCAGTGTTGAAAACCGCAAAACTTCTAATAAACACTTTTTTAAAAAAAATAGTTAAGGTAGTAGACCCGGGGTAACCCCCAAAGAGACTTTTAATTGCCAAACTTCTTCATAGAAATATGTAGACCTAAATGTGAGAGAAAAACGACGAATTCTGTTCAGTAATCACCATGAAGCATATACTACTGTACTGTAGATGTGTAAGAATTTGCATAAAAAAACTATAAATTGCCAAGCTCCTTCATAGAAACATGTAGACCTAAATGTTAGAGAATAACGATCATAAGCAAGCAGTTAGTGTTGATTTACAGTAAAAAAGAAAATATGTTTTCAAAACATTGCTGAAAACAGAGCTTCATTCAATTACTTCTGGTTGAAAATCCTGACCGTCAATTTTCACAAAAAACTGGGAAATAAAAGCTCTACTACATATATGACTTATATCACAATTTTATAATTCACCGTACCGTTTTTTTCACAATGTTAGCAAAAGTCTTGAAATTCCTTAATTCTGGAGGTCAAGCAGAAAGAATTACCGCCCCCCCCCCCTTTCCAAAAATCTGACTTTCATTTATTTTAATATTTTTAAGATGCCATTCAAAACCTAGATATTTTTACGAGGCACTTTGAATTATTTTATAAAAGGAGTGAAGTTTCATGATCACATGGATATTTTATTTCTTTTTATGATTAATTATTCTAAATATTTTGTTTTAATCATACCAGTCAAAAACGTAATTTGTGCGAAAAAGGAATTATCTCCCCTTACCCCATGTCTACTACCTTAAAAAGTATCCGAATAGGGCTAATATTGAAAGTCTGATTGAAAAATCATCCCTCAAAATCTTATGAACTAACTATTTTTTGCATGTGCCACCTGTTCTTTATCATAGTTTTAGTATGACTTTAGCATATACAGGGCGCCATATTAAAATGGCAATAACGGCCATTTCCTTGATAAAAGTATATGTTTCCAGACAGCTTAATGTCATACAGACAGAGCAAGAAAATTGTATAGCTGTCGTACATGGAGAACAACGAAATAAAGATATGAAATAAAATTAAAAACTAAAAAAATATTTGTACAAGATAGAAAAGGCCCATATTTTCGGAGTTAACTCCTTTTGCGAGGGTTAAAAGAAAACAGGTGCATCACCGTGGAACGAGAAACGAATCACTAACGTCGTCCCCAACTCAAAACCCTGTAATTGGAACATTAAAGAGAGGAAAAAACGGAAAAAAATACAAAATAAAAAGTAACGTTAGGTGTAAATGCAGAAAATCCGAATCAATAGACCAATTCCGAGTTCTGGTACTCAGATTCGCCGGCTGTTGTTTGTATGCCCTACGTTACAAGCGTGTCCACCCCATGTGACCAAGAATGTACTTCAATAACAAGTGCACACCTTGTTCAATTACTATTATCTAAATTTATGTAAATTCTAAGGATTAACTCCCACCATCGTAGTTTTGTCCTTAGTTATATTTGATTTTACTGATTTATCGCATTTCGTTTGGTTTTATGCATTTTAACATGTTTTGAAATTATGGATTTCCTTTGTTGGGTTCTAGTGCTGCTGATAAGGAATACATTTCCGAAATGGCTATACAGCTCATTAAATTATTGCAGTTGGAGTTAATATATGTTTTATGGTCTCATGTTCATTTACTCCATATCCTTTCATAAAATATTAAACGACGCTTTTGGCTTCATAACGTCACGTTTTCTATACTGTGACGTGGTCTGTTAAATACTAGAGTTCGGATATCGTCTACCCTTCCGGGGCACCTGATGTCACTCTTGTTTATTCAGAGTTCACACTGTTAGTGCTTTAGTTTTTTGTGTTGTATATGTAATGTTCGTGTGTTTTGTGGGCATGTGGTGTCTTTGGTCTTCCGTCTTTTGGTGTTCTTGCTTTAGCCTTGTCTCTGGACTTTGATTTGTGTAATCTTGTGCTTTCTTCCTTCGGTATTCTTCTGCCGTTGTTTTGATATATGACCAAAATGACTTGTAGACATAAAACAATATATAATCTACGGCACTCTGCTTAACATTTATTTCTCTGGGACGTACTCTACCGAGGCGATGAACGATTCGCTGTTCAAGCACACGTCTATGGTCACGATGATACATTAATACATTTCAGTCATGCAATTATTAGCTGCTACCTTTGACCAATATGGCAAATTTATCACATTTTCAATAAAACAATCTATTGTGCCACACCACTGAGCCAAGTTGCACACAAATATGTTAGATAAAAACCATGTTGAAAAGATATGTTTAAAGACCCCCTTGATTAAACTTACAAAAAAAATAATTCAATTTTTTTAAATTTTGAATTCTAAAATGCGTGCTTTCTTTAATATTGTTTTTGTCATGCCTTTTCAGTTCATATTAGATATGAATTGCCGTGTTTTTATTTTCTTGAGTTTTGATTTTGGAATTACCCCTTACCTCTCTTTTGCTTCGGTATTCGTTTGCCGATGTATTCGGACCCTTATTTTAGTTTTGCATTATTCTGAAAAAATTGTACAATACTAAATTTAGCAAATTATCAAAAAATTTGGATGTGAAGGAGCACTTCACTAATAGAACAGTAAATGGAATATACAAAGTTACGTAGAAATAAATTAGTATTTACTGATCTTCAACTTTTCTCAATCTAGCATACCATAATCATCAAGTATGTCTTGCAAATTGGTACCTGCATGGTTTTTGAAAATCATCTAGCGAAGAAAAATTTCGATTCGAATTCAGAATGTAGAATTTTTCAGCATTAATTTGTCTCGGCACCTATATTGGTTTCAGATGGTCCGTCTGGAGATCTACCGACCAGAGTGCACAAATAGCCTGTCTATGTCTGACATGCAAGCCAGAATAAGGGAAGCCTCACCACAAAGTTCCATTTTATGTTTCTTAATAAGTCTACAAAATTTTTCATGACTTTTTTTCCTGCTATTAGAGCTGCCTTTCTTTACTATCACTCTTCTAACACCGAGTAAGATTATTTTGTCAAATCAACTTTCTGAATTTTTGTCAAATTATTTTGTCAAATAAACTTTCTGAATTTTTGTCAAATCAATTTTCTGAATTTAAATTCACAGCAACTTCGGTATTTAGTCATCTGTTCTTGTAATTTCATATTGTTTCAACTTAAAAAGGACATGTTCAACCCGACAATGGTTTTACCTGTTTTATACTTAATCATCTTAATCCAGAGTGGTACCATATTCGTTTGAAATATTCAAAAGAAAGGCTTGTTTTGAAAACAAGACTGGTAAGAGGACATTGTAACAAAATATAACCATGTTATAGAAACATCTTTCTCTATAAGTTCTGGCAAATTCAACCTACGCCTGACCAGTGTGATAAAAATATTTCTCATCTCTAAAGAGGGAACACCTCACGAGATATTTCCTGCCAAATCTATTCGGAATATAAACCTCGGTGTTTATCGTTATGTCATTAGAGAAACATTTTCTACAACTTAAACATGTTAATTATGACTTTTCTCACATCTTCTAAAATGAATTTTCAAGCGTCGTTTTCAAACATTTTCAAAATTTATTTTACTCGATGTGAGAATTTTCATAATCAACTTAGTTCTCGTTGTAGAGAATTTCCATATACATTTGAAAAATATTCTGAGATGAAAAATCTGTTTGTAATTTTTCATTTCAACGGGAATGTTGTTTTTCTAAAACTTGGTACGTTTGCATGCCGTTCCATTACTTTAGAAAATAACAAAATTGTCGTTATGTCATTAGATAACAAATCATTGTTGTTAACTTATACATGTAGTAATGACTTATGGTGATGACATTTAAGTAGATTGTCATTATTAGCTTTACTTCTACTTCTATCATTATTTCTCCAATGAAGATTCATCAGGAATTTATAGTTATGTGCTGATATGGACAAAATACTTTCGGATAGAAAACACACGCACGAAAAAAGGATTAGCACGGAAATGTTTTTTCAGTGCCTTCAAAAGTTTTTTGCTCATTCTTTGGCAGCATTTTTTTTTACTATACTTACTGAAAAATAAAATTCGCATGCTTGGCTGCAAGTTAGATGATAATTTATAATGTCCCTATAAATCCCTTTTTATCATTTTCAGAGGACCTAAATTAATTAAAATGTACTGTATATGAAAGTCTGAGAACAGAGTTTTTCCGAGGCATGTGTATAAGATGTATTTACTCACACAAAGTCGGTAAAAGTGACACATGCGTTTTTCATAAAGAAATTTGGGTGATTAGAGATAACATTGCCAGAAATAAAACCCATGATGGTCGTATTAATTTTAGATAGTATAAAAAATATCAACTAACATGAAGGAGACGTTACAAAACGGGTATCAAAGTCACTTTCAATGTCTGCTTAAAGACTTTAGTAATTTCCGATATCTTCACCAGAATGCTAAATGGTTCAAATTTGAGTTTTATATATTAAGGCACATTCAGTTGTTATTACTCCCCTTTTGGTCGTTGTCTCTTTGACACATTCCCCGTTTCCCTTCTTATTTCTACTGTAAATTACTTGTGAACATTATCTTCAACATTCTCTTATTGAAATCTTAGAATATATAAATAAAAAATAATTTTCATACCTTCAAAATGGTTTATGCACATATTCACAAATTATTTATTTTAGATTTTGATAAGTGATGAAATCCCGGCCACAGGGATAAAAAAATACCGAAGTCATTGTGAATTAAGTTTCTGCGTAAATATATTATGAACATCATCTATTGGGGTTTATACGCGACAAAACATGAATGTCAGTTTCAGTGAAATCAAAAACATGTATGAATTCCTGTTGCCGGGATTTTATTTCGATTTCCGTCTGTTGAATCGTTCTTGCATATCGCCGAATTTGAAAGAGATTACTGGATGAAGATGAAAACATATTTCACTTCTATAGAAAGCTACAGCTATTGGAGGGACCTGGAATTCATT
>MJUU01060448.1:0-13225 GCA_002080025.1 Modiolus philippinarum
AAGTTTCAGGTTTATACTTTAAGGAGTCTGTCTTCACCTAAAAAAAAACAACATGACTTTTACATGCTGTAACTATCTCCACTTTTTCTCATATGAGGCAATATTGTATAAAAAAAAGATCACATTTTTTTTTTTGGAAAAACATGGGAATATATGAAAAAATGATCTCCTTTACCAGATTTTTTTATCATATCTAATAAAAGGAATAATTTCATCATGGCCTTTTCAATCTATACAATTATTTTAACTTATTTTCTCTAGCTAATTGTTTGGTAGTTATGTTCTAGTCATTTTGCATCATACCTGGTAGCGTTAACCTTTTTTTTTAAAGCAGATCTTCTTTACATAAGCATGTAGTCACTCCTGGAATTAGACTTGCGTTAATCCTGCAAAAAATAATACATGTATCTGTACCATTCCATTTTTGGTTAAGTACAATTAAAAATGGTATAATTTTGACCTGTTTACTACAATGTGTTATTGGGGGAAACTTGCACTTTGAAATCGAAGTTTTACCTGAGAAACACACATCACGAATACACATACAGTACACCATCCTGGTAAAAATGAATCACAAGTTTCATAATGATTGATGGTCCTCCCCCTGACGACATGTCAGGACCGTATAGATTTACCCTTGTTCTAAATATTTTGTTGTCTGTTGTGTTTGTTGATATATTAAGTAGCAACATTGACAATTTATTATGCTTTTATAAATTGTCTTTTTATTAGGTTTGGAGTATTATAAATGCTTCTATTTCCTTTCTTGTTTATTGATTGGTTTATGTTACTGCTTTGACTTTGTGAGTGACAATATCAAACAACTGTCAGTGACACATAAGTATCCCAACTTCTGTTGGAAAATATTCAATTCATGCAGAATTTTGGGGTGACAAATGATGGCAATTTATAGCACAATCATAGTCTGAACCCTCCTTTCATCTGGACATTGTTGAACACCCCCACCCCTCCCCCCTTTTCATTTTCAGTGACCGGTGGCACTGGTAACAGGTGAATAGTGTCACAATATGTAGATGTTATGAACTAATATTTAACGTTGGGTACTCATAGCAGGGTGTTTATCGATAATACAATTATATTCTTATAATTATTTCACTTTTTTACCTGTCTAAGACAATGTCATTGATCAATATAAACATAGATCGAAAATGGCGGGAAACAAAGGGCGACAACTCTTGTCATTTCCACCCAATAAAACAAACGGCTAAAAAACACATTTGTCGGCACGTATTCTTATCAAACCAAAGGTTTTCTTCTTTCTTTTATGTTAAATTTTAATTATGTATAGATAAAAACAGTGACATATGCGTTTTGTAGATGTTGGGCTGAAATTTCCACTTCAAATTATACACATTCGTGAATCTCGGCGTTCAAGCATTCCTTTCTATCATCGTCATACATTTTGATATCTCCCCTACTAAATACTCTCTAATAAGAAGGTAAGAAAGGACCATATTGGATATAATAAGCCGTAAAAGTAAGAGGGGTTGCTCGGGGCGCATTTCAAAGCATCCGGTTATTCCGACGGAAGCGCCACCTGGTGAGAATGAGCATTGCTATAAGAAGTATATCGTGTATGTAAGCGTGTATGCAAGGAAGCATCCCGCGTATACGGATTCAAATACTAAACACGACTCCCAACACCTATTAAATTTAGCGAAGTATTGTGCAATATGAAAGAAACATTGTATTTTGCTTTCGTCGACATTTAACGGGACGTTGCATGCCAGTGAATGAAGAGTTGTGCGTTTTAGCATTTAAACTGAACGATGCGTTGACGTTTTAATGTTTTCCAGCTCGAAAGCTAGGTAGTTTATGATAAAGACAACAGATGAAACCATTTATATGCCTAAACCGTAAGCGAAACGGCCATGCAATACACAATTAGTCTATTTTCAGCAATTTAAAGGGTGTCTCATTTCGAAAAAAAAACTTTGCAATGAATCCAGCAAAGCAAACATTAAAATTACTAATCACATAAAATAAAATTTCGCATTCACAATTATGTCACATGATTGGGGTCTATGGAAAACTCATTCAATTATTTTCTCAGAAACTGTAAGGATCAAATCACGCGACAATGGTCTTTGGATGGTCCTCTTTTATTCACTTAATGCCATAGAATCGATTTGGAAATAATTCATGGGCATCGATAGTTTGTATGCAATTTTCTCTTATTTTACCCCTGCAGGCGCTCTATGTAAAATATTAACGAACATAATGGGCGCTCATATATAAATTTCTAACGAACCACGGGCAGCAATGAATTAGGTATTTGACTGATACAATACGAATACCAAAGACCACCCTTTTATCACTTTAAAACTCAAAAATTTGACCAAATAAGAACTGAACTTTGTTACAATGTGTCTTTGGTTGATCCTTTCAAGTTTCCACCTCTTCCATTGGACACTACAGAAACATATCCTGAATTCTCTTTGAAACTTAATGGACAATCAATACCTAACTTGGCGACAATTTTCCTTGAACGGTAATTCTCTTAAACATTCGGCCAACAAAAAAAGGTGTTAACCCCAAAATTGAAACTAGCATATGACATAGGCATAGGAAATAGTCTCAAAGCTTTGATACTGTGCATTTGTAAACCAAACGTTTGGTAGCTTATGCTCTGGCTGAATTAGGAGCTGTATATCATGTATGAATATTAACACCCTTTTTTTTTAGATTTTGACCCCAATTGTGACATCTCATTTAATTCTTGTCATCACAAGGAATCAGGAAATACACATCTTTTCTTGATTTAAAAAAGTTTTTCTTGTACTTCATAATAAACCCTACTACATCTGTATTTAAAATAAAAAATTTTGATTGAGATACTTAATCTTATCACAAGTAATCAGTAAATAACATGTTTTTTTTAAGTCCCCACCCCAAAAAAAAAATAAATAAAAAATAAATAAAATTTTTAATGTGTCCCATGAGGTAACCCCATAAAAATAAATAAATGTGTCCCATGAGATAACCCCCAATACAGTTGTATTGAGAAAATTTTTTTCTAGTTTTTTTTTCATTCTTTTAACCTCCGAGATTAATCCTAGTACAGGTGTGTGTACAATAATTTTTTTTTGTTTCAGATATTTGACCTTACTTCTGACCACTCTTTTACTCATATAAGTAAATATACAGCGTTACTTGACTTTTTCGTACTTAGCGGGGTAAAATCTTAATAGATNNNNGGGGTTCCAGTCGACTTTTTTACCATTTTTGTCTAATTTTACCTAAACTCTGCACGAAATCTAAAAATTTTCCACAAAAAGGGGTGTCCCAACCCCCGGCAAAACTCTCCACTTAGATTCGCCAACGATTTAATCCCAAAATTACCTTTTATGTCAAAAATGAATTTTAGAAAAAATATTTGATATACATTTTCATTTATTTTTCAATATATTTAAGTTCACTCATTTGGTAAATAATAAGGTTTAAGAAATTGGTTATGTCATAATGGCACAATTATGTGTCCTCGGTCTGTCATAATGGTCTTCAGACGCTGTATTGACCCTCGGCGTTGTCTCGTGGCATTACAGCTTTCCTCATGTCACTATTACAGACTAGACAACATAGTAGGGTAATTGTGAAAATACCCATTTATTTATACTATTATTATCTTTTGGGTATTTATTAATATCAAAGGGTTATTGCATGAATATTGCATGAATATTGGGAAATCAGCTGGTCCAGATGGCGTTCCTGCCAAGTCCATAGAATGGAATTCATCACTTTATATATGCTTTGACAGATTATCACTTTGGAAACTCTTACATTATCATGGTGTTCCAGAAAAAACTGATAAAGATAATAAGATCGGAATACGAACCAAGCACCTGTCAAGTTATCCACAAAAACTCCCTTACAGCGCCATTCAACATACTAACAGGAGTGCATCAACGATGCTTACTATCAACCTTCCTCTTTTTGTTGGCTGTAAATTGGGTAATGGAAACAACAACAGCAACACACGCAAGAGGTATACAGTGGACATTTCAAAAACATCTTGAAGACCTAGACTTTTCTGACGATACTGCCCTCCTTTCACATAGACATGTAGATCTTGAAGTTAAAATATCAACTTTAGAACAACAGGGTAAAAAGATAGAACTCCATATAAACCAGGCAAAAACAAAGACAATGCATAGAAACGGGTTTAATACAACATAATTTGAGATAAATGCAGAAGAACTTGAATATGTAGTTCAGTTTACATACCTGGGCAGTATTGTGAGTAATGATGATGGCACAGAAATGCAGAATTGGAAAAGCAGCGGCTGTTTTTAAGACCTTACGCCCAATATGGACTTAATCACAAATTTCAATTAACACCAAGCTTAAAATTTCTAACGCAAACGTAAAATCTGTGCTATGATACGCCTCTGAGACCTGGCGAACAACAAAAAGCAGCATCTCACAAGCTCCAAACATTTACCAACAGATGTTTGAGAAACACCCAAAAAATCAAATGGCATGATATGGTGTCCAATGAAGAGCTATGGTCAATGACAAACCAACTCCCAATAGATACACAGATAAGGAAACGAAAGTGTACCTGGATTGGGAATACTCTCAGAAAGCCCAAAAACACCATTGTAAACCAGGCACTGAGATGGAACCCTCAAGGACAAAGAAAACAAGGTCGGCCAAAAAACTCCTGGAGAAGATCTACTGAGCAGGAAGGGAAACAACAGGGCAAGACATGGGGGCAAATTGAAAAGTTAGCCAAGGACAGAAGAAAATGGAAATTAATCTTTAACTGACGACCTATGTCCAGGAATGGATGAAAGGGTTTAAGTCAAGTAAGTCAAGCATGAATACTGGAAATATTGTACCGAGTATAATTTTATATTGTGCAATATATATTCTTCGATGTACAATATTCCCCAATATTCCTGCAATAAATTTCTGTAGATAATGATTTTTGTTGTTGTCAATGACATTATGAAATTTAAGTCATATTTGCACTCTTACATTTGATTACTTTCTTATTGTAATATTATGTTGCTATACAGTCAATAATATCTTATATACATTTATTATTATTTTTTTTATTATATTCATATTCTTTGTAAAAGATACATGGAGATATAAAAACGAACAAATTTGAATTTATGTAGGTCACACGCCGGAAGTGTAGGTCAAAATGGCCTTGTCAAGATTTTAAGAAGTATGGCCATTAAGCCGTGAATTTTGTTCCTATGTTGGGTTATTTTCAGAATATGCTGAAATGCTGTCGAAAATTGTGTAAGGTGGTCTCTGGTACATGTACTTCTTGAAAATAATATAACCTACACTTGTATATTTTCTGGTTTATTGGCAGTTAAATATTGCTGTAAATAATATTTTGTGTCCATTTTAGCTATTTTGCAGTATTTTAGAGGATAGTTATACACAAAGGACACCATGTACCAAATAGGAAAAAGAAGGGAAACGGGGAATGTGTCAGAGACAACGACCGAAAGGGGAGTAATAACAACTCAAAACCACCATAAAATCTTCAATGAATGGCGAGGAAATGCCACACCCAAGGAGGTCGGAGTTGGCCCCTAAATAAACAGTAATCAAGTTCAGCGAAATAAACATCATCCTAGACAAGACACACAAAGGCTTAATAAATTTCCTGACTTAGGACAGGCGCAAACCTGCTGCGGCGGGGCTAAACTAATTTCATTGGGCCCATGAAATCACAAGAGACTACTAGCAGTTAACTGACATGCCAGCTCCAGACCCATTACCAACTGACAAATTAAGTTATATACCCTCAGTATACAGCTTTCACCAAGATCCCTTCCTGTGAGGAGTTTAGCATAAATTTCGGGTTGCAAATGTATAAACATTTGGCCATCCAAATTGCAATTAGTTTATTGGGTTCTGGATGTCCCATGCAACGCATTTCAACAAAACCTACAAAGAATTATCGAAATTTGTCAAAATGGCATATCAGTGGCAAGTTCAGTTTTTGAAAATGTTATCTAAATGTGTGAAAATGCATTTCCAATAATTTTATACTGACAGTGTATCTAAACAGAGTTTCCGATAAGATTTACTGTAATGCATTTTCACAATTAGTATGCTGAATGAAATAAATTTACGAGTAAAAAGCCATACCTTTTCATCGTCATTCATGGAATGAATATGGAAATATTTAGACAACTTCCATATACAGTTAAAATGACTAGGACGTAAACGCGAATGCTGAATTAATAAATGCAAAAATTATAGGTTACAGCGCCCTGCTTGCTTGGTTCTGTCAAAATAACTGAGATCTATCTTAATCGTTACCTGGCTGATCTTCTTTTTTCTTGTACCAAGAGATTTTTTGCTATAATTCAAGTAATTCGTTTGCTCTATTACAGCAAATTTCGATGTACATATCCACTATCGGCCTAGTGCGAATCGACGAGATCATTATGAAAGTCAACACAAAATATGATATTGTTGAAAAAGTCATTATTACTGTCGTAAACGTTATTGATTTTATGACAGTAATAATTCCTTTATCGGAATCGCATCTATTGTTTAGACTCTAATAATGGTCCCATCGATTCGCACTTGGTCGATAGTGATAGCTAATAAGAAGAAGTTTATAAATGGAAATAATAATATGTAGCCCATGGATTGTAAGTTTTAGTTATTGACAATGTTTTATACCTTAAACAATTTGTTCAAACGCACCTTAAAGTTACAACGCTCNATTCAACGTTCAATGCAAAATTTGAGTGGCCGATATTTAACTGCTTATTGTGCATATTGAAAGACTTTAAAATGTCCAAAAAGAAGTTATAATGGTACAATGGGTGTAGATAAGTTAGATAATTAGTATAAATTACAGAAAAGGTCGTGGTAAATTGATTTAAACCATTTATTTTGTTCAGTCTTACTCGTGATGTTGATGACAGGTGCATGCGTTTTCTTAATTTCTCGTGTGTTTTAAAAGAAACATTACCGAGGTGAATTTAGATGTTAACTATTGTTTATGTAGAGTCAATTTCTTTATATTTGAACAATAAAACATCTTTACTGTTGCAGTAAGTCGGCATCGAATGTCCACTGTCTAAGTTGTTCTATTTCCTGACCACTTCGATACGCTCAACTTCCGAAATCAACTGAACGTGGGTTAGACACAGTGATACAGAATTCATTTAAACCGTGTCGTATCTTTTGTATTTTTGTCTCTTCGGTTTCGTAAAATCATGTCATGTGTGTTTTTTTCTGCAAAATTTCGTGAAGCGTTGAATAAATGAACAAATCCTTCCGTTACCATGTTTTTTATACAAATTTGACGTGACACGCTGACAGCCTTCCGCCGATTCCTGCCCGTCTAGAATTATAATTTCGTGATATTGTCGCCTCCAGTAAAAACCATTTCTTGCAAGCATGTCAAAATAGCCGTGTGGCGAATTGCGCGTAAAAAGGTACAGATCACAAGTCGTGACAAACGCTCCGACCCGAGTCTGTTTAGGAACTTAATTCGAACCACAACGAACAAGTGCCGACAGTCTCATTTGCATTAAAGACAAATCACACTATTGTTTATGCGCATATTACAGTAGACTGACGAGTCTGTCTCAAATCCGTCGAATCTAACGGATATAGAGACAGATATAGACAACCGTCCGAAAGACATTTGTATCTTTTGATTTCATTGGCTTGTATACAAAACATTTTTTGATTGGTTGTTCTATATTTAAAAATAACTTTATGAGGAAATCCCTTCGTCATTTCCGGTCGTATCCAAAGTAAACAACCGGAGTCTTTGCGACATTGTGACGTCATACAGTGGAATTTCCACTTTTTCGATTTGCCTTCATCTGTCCCTTGAGCGTAACAGAGCAAAGCGTAGTGAGCCAGGGGGCAGCACTAGTCAGTCTAATATTACAGCCGCAATCATCTATGTCGTCGTCGGTTTGTGACGTCGTTTTTGCAGGAAGATTAAGATTTACTCCCTTTGACCGTTTTGGAAAATAGCGTCTCGGTTGAAAGACCGCTTAAGGAAATAATCAAAGAGCATTTAAAAAATCGCAAGACAGAATACACGAGAATAATGGCATTAACAGTAAAATTGATAAAGCAGGAGATAACTTGAAGCTGAATCCTTTTTCCGAACTGTCAAAATTAGACATCATAGACATAAAGTTTATACCGGAATTCCCGAACATACAATTGCTAATTCCGAATTTCTGGAAAAGATCCTACCTCCCTTAGTATTATCTGGACTTAATGACAAAATATTGTCGGCCACACAAAATATTACACTGTGTATTTTATCCTATTTTTATAAATTGAAACATTGTCATTGTAAAAAAACGTCTCTTCATTCATTGGTGCATTTCTTGTTGACTGGGTATATTTTTCGTTTTTGTTTCAATTCAACAATTTTAAACGTTTGTCTAACGACGGGCATATTATCATTATAGTATACCGATGTCTGTCTGTTTCGCATGCCTAACATATCAACCATATTGTCAGTTTGCTACAGACTCTAATGGTGGTATCACAAACAATTTAAATGCCGTTTTCACATATCGCACTCTTATTTGAAAACACTTGCAGACTTGACATAATGGTCGCACGGTCCTTTAATGAAATTTGGGGGGTTTCAGTCAATGTGTAGGCATTTTTTGCATGCCGTTCTCCAACTTCAGGACACTTATCCTAATCAGTCAAAACTTTGCAAGGTTATTGGATATGATGGTGTCGAGGTCTATTTTTGAAGACAATTTTTCTCATTTTGCAATTTTTCAAAAAAAGAAAAAAAAAAACAAAAAACAAAAAAAACAAAAAAACATAGAAAGATAGATGACGGGTGGATAACTCGACTTGTCGCAGGCGATTTTTACTTTTTTAAATAAATCGAAGTTTCATTTTAGTATAAAAGTAGAAGAAAAAAAAAGAAATGGATAACAAATAATATAATAATCCCATATGTAGTTCTCGCAACAAGATTGTAAGTGATTTTAAACAGAGACATGTATGTCTCTGTTTTAAAGTACCTTGTGGAGGCTAGAAAGCACCGAATAGAGACTTTCATTGTTTTGAAAATTTATTATGACGTAACGTCATTCACTTTGCCAAAGAAAAAGATACGTCCAACTATCGAAAAACAACGTCTACGGAAGGTACAAAACTAAGATTGTCTTTCTTATTCATTCGGTGACCCCTACTTTTTAAAGTGTCAAAATTTAAAATAATTAAAAATCTATGTATATGCAATTTTAAAAGAAAATCCCTGGGTCAGAAGTATTTAAAATATCCGATTTTATAACTACAAACTTTGTTTTTATTTTGGCGGGAAGGCATTTAAGGCGTACTTTTAGTTAAACAGTGATATGTATATGGTAGTGAAATACTCCGATTTTAAAGCAGAAGGAATGCCGAATCTAACGGTTTACAACTTGTTAAATTCGTGAATATAATACTGAAACAGCAGCTGTCAAAAGAAACTACACAATTCTTTTAAAATATCTCAAATTGACCCATTTTGTGACTGTTATATCTCGACTATGAGCTCGGTGACATATATATTTTTTTAGCTTATACACAAGCCTTCATACAGGGGAACATTTCTGCTTTCTGAGTTTGACAAAAATCCCTGGGTCAGATCTAGTTAGTGTGATTTGTCTTTAAAGATCCCGGGGAAAAATTCCCTATTCCTAACTGAAAAATTACATTCCGCGCCGTCATTTTTGTCATAAATATTCATTTATATACTATACATATATTGTTTGTTTGTTTGTTGAAAATTACTGTTCTGTTCTGAGGACAATCATATATTACATTTACAGTGCACGTGTAATGTAAGTTTTGTACGTAACTTACTCCTCCCTCACAACCCCCCCCCTACCACCAATCCCCACGGCCCGTTCCATCCTTTTCTCCTAGTCACACACACACACACACACACACACACACACAGCCCAACCTTGCGGTATATATCATTTTCCCTAGAATTTGTCGGCATGTACGGGGAATAGTAAATTCAAAAAACATTTACAGATACATGGAAGGTTTAAGAGGTCAATATGACAAGATCTACTTTGCCTACAGTAAATAATTATTCTGCTTAATTGGAATAATTGCCATTTTGACGATATTTCACATATTTACCCCTTTTTAGCTCATCTGGCTATGTCATGGTGAGCATTTGCAATTTCTTGGCATCCATCGTCCGTCGTTAACTTTTCATTCAAAGCTTTTCTCCTCTGAAACCACTGTGCAAATTGGAAACACACAATTGGTCACAATAGTCCTTCGGTGGTTCAATTCAAAAATTGTGTCTGGCTTGTCCTCAGCTCATCCAAGGTGGTCGCCAGCGGTAAACATAGTTTAACGTAGGGACCCTATGGGAAATGAATTCAAAGATCTTCTCCTCTGAAACGAAAGAGCCAATTGCTTGGTCACAATGGTCCTTGGGTGGTCCTCTTGGGTTTGTAAATTTTATGTTGGCACCTTTTTTTTGCTGGCTTTGTCAAGCAACCTTCTATGCATTTCTTCATAGTTCTTTAAGTGAACACGGTTGCATATCATTCAGTTCAATCTATCTATCTACCAATATTATAACAGTTGATATCTATGTCCGTAGCTGATTTTGGCATTCCATTTTGGTCATATTTAGTTATTTGTTCTCTATCAGTTTTTAAACATGTTTGAGTTTATTGTCTTCAAAATGTTTAGATTTTATCTGCACTGAAGGGACATAAGTTGTCGAAATGGCCATGTGCAGAAATTAAATTTACAGTAACTTCGGTATTTTGTTATCTGGATAAGTTGTAGAGAGAAAAAAAAGAATTTTGCAAAGAATTGCCATGCAATATACAACCGAAATGATCAGAACCCGAGGGTGATGCCCAATGCTTCTTGTATTAAAAGATCTTGAATCAAACACAACTTTTGATTTTAAATCACTCTTTGATTTTTTTTTATTAGTGTTAAATTTCCCACCACCCAATTTTTTGTGTTTTCCTATTTTGATAATTATCCCATCATTCTTCCCATTTCCCAAATTTTTTTACCACTTTTTCCCATTTTTCAAAACCGTGTCACTCCCCTCATACATGGACTTAAATTTCTAGACTTAAAACTTTGAATGTCTGAAATCAACACTTGACAAGCGTCATGGTTCGGTTATTCCAATGATGAACTTCCGTTTTAGTTCATTTGTAATTATATTTTCAAAAGCTACGGCATATGACGTCAGCATTTCACAACTCATTCACCATTCGGGCCTTTTTTTGACAACAGAGCGAAATTTTTCCCTTAAATATATGCCAAGGTTATGTGCAACCACCTACAGGGGTTTTATTTTTAAGTGTGAGAGACCGAAATATGTTAAATGTAACTGTATCAAAAATGAAAATAGACATTTTTTTTTAGTAGATCCATGGTTTGTAACTGTGGATTTACCATTACTTGATTGCTATTTGCTTTGCACGACTTTCTACTGTGCTTTGCGAAGGTACCACGTATGAGCAGTAAGATCATGCTTGCCTGTCTGGAGCCCTTGATAGTCCCAGATGTTTAGCTGAATGAGTATTGGTAGTGGATACAATACGCTTTCGGGTTGGGTGAAAAACAATATGCAAAAAGGGTCAAATTTCATTTTTATATGACATAATTCCTCCCACATTTTCATTTTTTCTTAAAGAATTATGCATGTAGTCTGCAGCTGCGCAATACGCTTTTGTAATTTCTACAATGGTCCCAATTGCAGGTGTCTAACACTTATAACCTTTCTTAATTTTTGCATACAATCATGACCTTTTGCAATTAAGTTTTTGGTACAAGAATTAAATAATTGTGAACACAAAAGTAGTATATAGGAGGTTTTCAGGTCGGATTTGTCGAGGTGGAGCGAGGTGGAGCCGGAAGTGGCGTCACCGGAAGTGATGTAGAGCGGAAATGACGTGACGAAAGTCACGTGGCCGGAAGCGGAAGTCACGTGACCGATGTATGACATGTTTAGGTTGCGCATGCGCAACCGGAAGTAGCCCTTTTTGAAGCCCTATACGGGCCTTTTGACCGGAAATGACGTGTTAAAAGAGTGCAAGACCCCGCAGGGGTCACGGTTGACTTTAGTGGAGCGCGACCGGAAGTGGGCGTAGCCCCATGGTGTATACCGGAAGTGGTCTTATTTGAAGCCCTAGTCGGGCCTATTGACCGGAAATGACGTGTTGAAAGAGTGTAAGACCCCGCAGGGGTGTTGTGTGACCTTACTACCGTGTACATGCGCAACCGGAAGTGGGCGTAGCCCCAGGTATACACCGGAAGTGGGGCGTAGCCCCAGGTATAGACCGGAAGTTCGGAATTTTCCTTCATTATTCCCCCTTTTTATATGTTTTTATTTCTTTTTCAATGTTATTCATTGTATTTTCTTCCTTTTTCTTTCATTTTCTCCATAATCCCACCCTCTTCTATTGTTGTTATACCTTTTCAACCCCTTTTTCAATGTTGTTCTCTGTAATTTCATCCTTTTTCATCCAATTTCTAGACTAATATCCAGGCGTTGTCAGTCAGCAATTGTCATTATATTTCTGTATGTGTCTTCTATCACGTCCGCGTTCGTCAATGGGACATAACTCTTGCTTGTTCCCGCTTTTTTTATCTGTGGGTGTCTTCTATCACGACCGCGTTCGACAAAGGGACATAACTCTTGCTACTTATTTTCCTCGCTTTTTTATCTGTTGTAATAGCATTTCACCTTTTTTTCAGTATTATTCTTTGTAATTTCTCCCTTCTCATCCAATGTTTAGACTAAAGTCCGTTTGTCCTACCCTTTTTATGTATTATTTACTACTTTATTTCATATTTATCTTCCTATTTCATCCAATCCTTAGAGATATTTTATTTTTCCAACCCTTTTTCTAAAGTGTCGTCTGCTTTTGCCATTTGGTTTCCTATTATATTGCATAATTATCTCCCTTTTTCATTCAATTCTTAACGTGATTTCCTCTACCAAATTTCTATAATAATGTTGTCTGCTATTGGTTTTTTTATTATTGTTTCCTATTTCATTTCATAATTATTTCCCCTTTTCATCCAATCCTTAGAGTTATTTCCCCTTACCTGCCTAATATCTATACTGTCGCCCGATATTTTTAGATTTCCCGCCATTTGTCATCCAATCCTGAGAGGTATTTCCCCTTTGTCGACATAATTCTATAGTGTCGTCTGCTATTTTTAGCTTTCCCGCCATTTT